>JAZHYW010023189.1:0-147791 GCA_037355805.1 Ixodes ricinus | reverse complement strand
TCGTTCAGTTACGTAGTACTAACAGCAAATGCAAAACTGAAAAAAAAAAGAAGAAAGGTTGGCATGGCCAATGGTGTTGGTAAAGTTTGGAACTGGAAGGAAGACCGGAAAGGGGGGGGGGGGCGTTGTGTTCTGACGCCACTGTGCACAGCAAGACTGGGCGCAGAGCTCATACTTTGGCTTAGCTTGGTGGTAGGAGTGGTAGAGCAAGTTTCTAATTGGAACCATATGTCTATTTTGAATAATTAAAACGTTAATTAGTGAATTTTAATGAATTGAGCCGACTTATCGCAAAGATTAGCCACCCACATAATGTCCCCCTGGCCGTATAGCTCACCCGCACAAACCGCATAAGTGTAGCTTTCATGGCTTTTTTTTAAAACAAATCTGCAAGAATAAAAAAAGAACTATATATATATATATATATATATATATATATATATATATATAGAGAGAGAGAGAGAGAGAGAGAGAGAGAGAGAGAAAGAGAGAAAGAGAGAGAGAGAGACAGAGAGAGAGAGGTGAAGTACACGATGCGACATGAGCCCCCACACATCAGATATACTTCCGGGGCCCTGAACTTTGCCTAAACCCTCCTTGCTCCACAGCATTGCTCTATTTGTGGTGCCATGTGATCCACTAGAGGTTCATAGGAGGAACCATGGTATTTGAAGCAACCGTATACAGAACCTCCCTCCCCCCCCTCGCCCCCCAATTAGCACTCACCAGAACAGCTGGACGGTCCAAAACTCCTTGGCCGATATATCTACGACGACACACCTTCAAAACTTTGCCGCGGCGAAGATTCTTGATCGGTATCTAAGCGTTCGAAGGCACAGAGACGCAGCAGTTCGGAGTGCCAAGGAAGCTCTGACCACGACGCGAGACCGGCGAAAGTTGCTCTCAACGAGTTCTGGCCTTTTCCTGTGGCACTGAGCTTTCGTAAAATTTTCTTGTATTCTCAACGGAAAGTTTTACCACTTACACATGGTCATAAAAAACTTCTTCGACGAATGACGACGCACGAGTAGAAAACATGTATTCAGCTCGCTGCCACCAGCCTCTGCAACGCTAGCGAAAACGCGATTTCGCTGCATGCACCATGGCCGTCCGGTGGCCGCACTCGCGGAGCGGGTGCGGCCACTGGACGGTAAACAATTAGACTAACGTTGATTGAGACTAAAACGCCGTCATTTTCAGTTTATTTTGTTTTTAAGAACATTGGGAGCGTTTCAAACAGCTCGGTGACGTTCACTTAAATCTTATGGCGCGAATTTCAAAGCCGATCAAAGCAGACGACCAGAGCCGACCAAAAACGCCTGTTCCGAAAAGCCACTTCGCTTTACGTAACGTCTACATTCGTCGCTAGCAAAAACAGGTTAATTGTTTACATTCCTTGGCATCGAGATGAAGAACAGTAAGCTGTCGAAGCTTAGCAAAAGGCTCAAAACGCAGAAACTACCCATTACTGTTCTTCCTTCGGCAAGTAGTGGAAAACGCGTTTGCAGCGACGACGAGAAGAAGGAGCCTTTGGTCGGCGGCAGCTCGGGTAGCACCTGCAACAAGCGAATTTTTCCTGACGACAATGATTCTCCGGCAGTGTCGGGAGAAATGTCCAAGATTCTCGAGAGTTTTGGCAACGACGTCGCCAAATCACCGCGTGCCAAGAAACGACGACTTCGGAAGCGCCTTCGTGTAAGTCTAGGTGGCCAAATCAAACCTTTTTTCCTTTAGCTTTTCCCCATTCTCCTACCTTGCTTTTCTTGGTTCTTTTTCTTCAATTATTAGTATTATTGCTTACTTTTCTATTCTTACAACTCCCTCCCCAAAAATTTTTTTTCTTCTATTTTAGAACACATTTATTTAATTCACCGTAATCTCGTTTCAGAGGTCAGCCAAAGCTATTACAAATAAGATGTCGGGCTTGGATGAATCCTTGCTAGCCGAACGGCACAGAGTTGCCGAAGAGTTTAAGAAACAAGTTACCGTCATCACCGAACAAATCGAAAACGACATCCAAAAAGTGAAGGTGTCAGAAAAGAAGATTACGGTAAGACATCCTAGTTCAGTCTAGTCAGAAATGGGACACCTCTTGAACTTGGACGTATTTGCCTTACAGAAAGCCCTTGTGCAATACCACAAGCATCACCAGCAGCTCATAGAATGCAGTACCATCAAGTTCGGGGTTTTGAGGTCATTCTGGACGACCTACTTTGACGTAAGCTCTGCAAGCAGAGAAGCTCATTCTGGCTATTTCCTACTTTCAAACCAAACTTTTTTGCCAACTCTCGTAATTTCTGTTCAACATTGTTGGGAAAACAAGTCGTGCTTGGGAAAGAAATTTAAATGCTTAAGTGCCCGTTCAAACAAAATGCACCTGCTTGAGAGCCCAGCAGATGTGTTTTTCCTACCACCGTGCACAACATGGTAGAGAGATCGATACTGCCCAAAAGATAACTTAGTAACGTCCATGTTAGCCAATGCATCGATATATATGGGTTCAAAGCGAATATCAGCGACCATCACGAGCATGTACAGTAGAATCTGGTAGAGTATGTACAGTCATCTCCTCCTCTCCCCATCCTAATAGGCAACTAAAAAGATGGATGCCATGCAGACAGCTCAACAGCAGAAACTCAACTCGGAAGTCGAGGACGAAATCCTCGGCCTCCAGAAGATTCTCACCGACGCTCAAGAGCACGAGATAGTCAAGATGCGCAGCAACCTGCAGAGCATCCTGATGTAGCGCATTTCCGCATTCTCTAAAAGTCTAGAGGCAAATTGGACAGTCACATGTTATTCATTTCTGATGCCGCATATAGCCCAACTTTGTTGTTTGACTCCTTCCGAAGCCGGGAATTACTTTCGGTTCATAAGACGTTGCAGTGGTATTGCAGGAAAAGCATGGGGCAGTTGTTACAGTTGTTGCCAGTGCAACTAAGTAAGGGCAAGCGTTACACCCAATTGGTCAAAGACAATGAATGTGCTAGCAACCTTGCTTGCCTCTTCGATATCTGTACTCGCTGAAATAAAGAAACCAGTGTTTTTTTGTCTATTTATTATTTGGTGATAAAGATTATACTCTGAAGGTCATTCGCACTCTGAATGTAGCCAATATTATGTTCAATTATATAGAGTGCAACACAGTTGTCATGAGCATGCCATCAACGAACGTTTTTAATTTTTTTCCTTCCAGAGCTCAAAGATCTGTTATGGAAGTTACTAGTGTAGTGGAACCTAGCTTACAGACACCAGCAGCTTTGGGGTGGAATTCGGCATTTGATGCTAATATGTGGAAATAAAACGCACAAAAGTCCAAATATTGTTCTCAGAATAACTGTGTTGCAGTATCATGGTCACATGATAGGCATATTATACATAAAAAAAAAAGACTAAGAAAAGAGATCTGTGTGCCCTCAATTGAGCAGTGGGGAATGGCAGGGTAAATTTGGCGGTCTACATGCAAAATCACAGCAGGGCATCTGTCACGTCCCAGTGAAGGACTGAAGATTAATTTCTACTAACTTAGAAACTTTTGACGAGCAGAGCAACTGAAACCCTGCAGTGACACGGCGTTGTTCTTGCACTAAGCCTTTGTCATACTGCAAACACCTCAACCGGGGTTCAAACCTGCCAAATGGGGATCTGTAGGCCATTGCTATGCTGCACAGCCACAGGGGTGGCTGGTGGGAAAGGTACCCTTAGCTCTTATATCCCCTCGTGTCAGGGTATAGTTCAAGCTCCCACCATAACCAGAGTTGGAATTCAAAACTTCTACAATTCATTTTGGATGTGCATTATAAACGTTTCTTCTCAAATCCAATATGCAATCAATATAAAAGCACATTATACAGTGGTACATTCAATATCCCAAACTGAAAAAGATTCAGAGTAATCTGAAAAGAACCACATTTTTTGTTACATTTTATTCTCCCTGTAACAAAATATAATAATAACAATGAAAAAAATACATATATATTTATTGCAATTTATATCAGGTAGAAAAAAAAAAGTTATTGGCATAAATTAAATATTCTGACTAACAGTTTGAAACAATGTCAGTACAAGCATGAAGCAACATATTTGCCCGAAGCTGGGCATGCAATCAGAAAGAACCTATATCGCATTTGAGCCTTCCAGGTGTGTAGACTACGATCGGATTTTCCGCAATCCCACGGAAAAACATTCGGCTATGGCAAAAACGAACACTGCTGGTGCATTCCTCTACACTAGGGGTGTAATGCTACGCAACGAGTCCACCTTTCTGTGAACTGGGCATGTGCTCTTGCAGGGACTGCTTCCTTGGAAAAGGTTCAATGTTGAGGCTGTGTTGTGACTCCAGCAGGGGCATTTCCCAGTGCTTCTCGTAGTAAACGCACATTAGGTTTTTCGCATTGTACACCTAGGGTGACCACCCATCCCGCGACTCACAGGACTGTCCCACATTGAGGGCTCGTGTCCAAGGGTGTACCAACCGGGGAAGCAAGGGAGCCCTTGGCCCCCCAGTTCTCAGTGTGGGGAGGCAAGGCATGTGTCTTGGCCCCCCCCCGAAACAGCCGCCACTGGGGGGGGCAAACACAGGCCGGCGGCACCCAAGGGATACCAAGGGCACCGACCCCTGGGCCTTTGGGGGGGGGGGAGGGGGGGGTCTGGTTTGCATTCTGTTATGGTTCCGGGCCGAGCCTGCTCTCACTTCCAAGCGTCGTGGACCCCGGAGATACTGAGGAGCGTTCACCGAGAGGACAAGACGTTTATACACAGGAATATTTACATCGTCCTCTTTCAGTTTTGGCCTCTGAGAAGGAAGACTCTCTACGAGTCCGAGCACCGGCTAATGTAGCCCCTTGAAGTGGCGAGGAGGTCCCCGTCCAAGGTCCCGCGAGGGGAAGGGCACTCTCGTCACCACGGGATGTCTCTGCAGTCCCGCCGGACGCGGACCTCCCACGTGGTCACACCTCGGCCTAAGCATCCCTCTTGTCCCCTTTCCCAGAAGAAAGCGGGAACAGAGCAGCTTTCCCGATCACACGCCAAGACCCAAACGTTTCCACTTGTGTCCATCGTCCGTCAGCACCCGGTTCGAAGGCCGATGAAGCGGGCCCCATTTCGCAGCGGGGTGTCAGGGGCTCAACTCCCGCTGTGCCGGATGGCCCGCTCGGCGTCGCCCGGAACCGCACCACACCCACGCTGCGTCGGTCGGCATGTTCGGCGGCGCCAGAATGACGAGCCCAAGACTCTGGTCAGTCGATGGGTGGTCAATGGCGCTGCCAGAAAGCTGAACCCGCTCTATGGGTGGCCGATCATAACCCCCCCCTCAAAAACAAGTTGAGTACGCCACTGCTCGTGTCCCGCGTCCTGCAAAAAATTGCCAAAATGTCCCGCATTTCACAATGTCGGGAAATTCACTCTGCAACTTATGATGCTGCCGAACAACAGGGCACGGGGAAGCGCGGAGGTCGCTGGTAATCGTGTGAATCGCAATGGTACGCCATTTGGTGTCCAAGCATTGCAGGAAGCGACCGTCATTCTTGCAGGAGAACAGACACGCATGCCTCATTGTGCTTCTCCCCTTGGTGGCAAAATATTGTAAGAAAAATTGCTCGCCACAAGTGTAACTGTAAAATATTGTAATTATTTTCAAATCGCTGTGTCAATGCGAAAGGGTTGCTGTGGATTTTGTTTAAGTGAAGACAGCCACACAAGGCTAAAAGCTTGCAGCTCACAACAGTCGAAAAAGAACATAACGTTAAAATTTTGTGTAGGACCATGTTGATAAAAGTAAGCGTTGACGGGAAACCAATAACCCGAAAAAGATTTACTGTTTCTTATTTCCATTTGAGGCATTGAGTTCTGCTACAGTAGATTTTTATGTTTTCAACTTCGACACATTTAATAACATATTTGGCATTAAAGCAATTACTTTTCGCAAATTGAAAAATTTGCGAAATTTAAGAGCACGTGAAAACTTTAGTCCTTAAAGGGGCGGTGCAACAATTTTATGATTAAAAAAATTTGTATCTCGTCATTTTTACGTTGTTTATCGTGTCCCGGAGAATAGAGAAAACACCTCCTTTATTAAAAATGCCGCGATTCGGCTGCATAATCGCAAAGCAAAAGTCGATGTTTTTCCCCACCCGCAGCCCCAAGCGGCAGCCGAAGGAACTACGGCGAGAAGATTACGTGACCTTGCTCGGCTCTAAGCTGCAGCATAACGCCCGCTAATGTCAGCAGAGAGAGGGAGAGGAAGCGTCCCCCGAGATAGCACACGGGAAGCTACACGGCACTCCGAATGACGTCACTGGGAGTGCGGCCAGGTGTGACCCTGAAGACTGGGAGTGAGTTGAGGGGTGCCCGAAATGCCAATATTTACCTTTTTTTTACGCAACAACTAGGACACGCAGGCGAATTCGGTTTTCTGTTCTTTACTTCAGAAGTGTCAGAGGGCAACTTCCAAAAATGTTTGACCGAAGTCCGAAAATCGTTGCACCCCCCTTTAAGAATTTTGATGCGGGCGTCCGGAAATCGCGAAATTTAGTGGCTGCGATTATGTCCTCTTTGACCGAATCACGAAAAATAGGGGTTGCAAAAATGAAGGGTTTTATAGTATATATTACTGGGAGTGAAAATTATTTGAGCTTAGTTGCTGCAATGCAATTAGCAGGTGTATAAACAGCACAGGATATTAAATGCGTTAACAGAGCCTTGGTTTGTGGTGTGTGTGCTAATAAACTTCCACTACCCCCCCCTCCCCCTAGCATGTCCCGCATTTCACTAGTAGGGAGGTGGTCACCCTGTGTACCCCACACGTGGTGCGCAAGGGAGATGGCTTGAAATATAGTACCTGCCACTACTGACCTAATGGGACAAATAACAGAGCACATGGCACGAAAGTGTAGAATACTGGTAACTACAGGCCTTGGCATTCTTATATAATTACCTTGAAACTGTTTCTAAAAGGAAGGTTTAAAATTTAATGGTTCAAGCCTTGGGAGGCGCCTAGGGTACACAGCAAACTGGTTTGTTCACCAACACAAAAAAACATTCACTTTATTTCTTAATATATAAACTATTTGCAGTGGACCTTACAGTCCTGTAACGATGGAATTATATATTTATCACAATTATAATGCTTTGATACTATGCGACTTGTTCTGCCACACGTCAAGAGTTTTTTGATGGTCGCCTCCAGTGGAAGGAAAGATATTTTAAAATTTTCAACTCGAAGAACGAAGAAGGCTAGAGGTGAAGATCTGCTGCAGTATCTGCGGCAATTCAGAAGTGTCCAAGCACACGAAGGCACGACCAGCAGGCAGTCGCTTCTGCAGCCTGCACCAGAACACCAGAAGTAAGTTACAGCTATCGAGATTACAACCAGCTAAGCGAGAATATGCTTATGGTCAGTGGCATCAGAACAGGGGGCAGGGGCAAAAAGGGGAAGGCAAGAGTGGCTTATTTTAATAGAAAGCACACAAGCTTTTTGGGAAGACTTTAATTGATGAATCGTCCGTGACGTGACAATCACCCGTGACGTTACACATCTCTTTGCAAACTTCCCCACAAGCCTGACCCCTAAATCTGCCCACGAGAAAGGAGGCAAGGGGGCAATTGCCTTGCCCCCACACACACACACACACCCAGACTCCTCCCTCCCACCACCCCCTTGACTCCCGTACACTTCCAACATCCCTGGTACCGGTCATCGAGTGGTCACCAACCTGGCAGCCTGGTCCCCCAGCGAGCCGATGAAGACAACAAAAGCATCCACCTCTGGGTTCGAAGTCAGTACTTGTGCAAAGCTTTTAGCTGGTATGGCGTAGCGTTCGAGGTTTGCATCACTCAGCACAATCACAAAGTGCTGCTCGCATTACGTCGCCCACCACACTCTCGATGGCCTCTTTTGTCCCCGAGAGGGTATTGTCTCCACTCATACAGAACTGGGAATGTGCATGCATCTCCTGTCATAGAATGAAAAAAATAAGCCCATCAGAGACAAGCTCCTGTTTCAATTGTCTCGAGAAAAAGAAGGGGGCAGATAACACAGCATAGTACAGTGGTTCTCAAATGGGGGTGTGCGGACCCTTTGGAGCAGCGTTGGGAAGTACTTTAAGTACATTGTACTTAAACTACTACTTCAAGCAGATATAGAAAACTGGCACTTTATTTGAAGTACACCCTCTGAGTATGTACTTGTACGTTCCTTGAAATATTTTTTTATGGTACCTTACAAAGAAGGTGCAACTCCTCACTTCAAAGTACATTCCCCAAATTTGAAGACAACAAATTAGCGTATCGTCTTGTTAAAATGCGCTATCGTGTTTTGAGACGTCATCTGGTCATTTCTTTGAGTGAAGTATGGTGGCTTTTAAGGGTAACTGCAAAGAAAAAAAAGTGTATTTTGAACAGCCTAATCGGGACAAGCATGTCACAAAAAAATATTTCCGCCGAAAACAAAATTTTTTACAGCAATATTTATAACGCATGAATGATTTTAGTTTGAGACTATTTACGTCCGTTTTAAATCGCGCGCCACAAAGTTGGTATTATACATCACGTAGTGGCTGCTATACGTCACGGAGTGACGTATAACAGCCACTCCGCATGCGCCGAAAGAGCGGGAGTTTCAAATATAGAGAGGTTCTGACTCCGACTAAACTACGTCCTGTGGCGTAAATATTGCTAAAAAAATTTTGTATTTTTGCGGAAGATTGGTTTTGTGACATGCTTGTCCCAATTAGGCTATTTAGAAAAACACTCTTTTTCTTTGCAGTTACCCTTCAAGACCTATACAAATAAATACAGTATAAGGTGATGGTCTATAGTTCTTCAGCGAGGGTAAAACAATGATGCTGTGGCCACTTGACTTTATCCAATATTCGCTGCCATTTCTGAAAATAACTGATGCACCAACGAATAACCCTGGGGCAATGCACACCAGTTTAAAAGAAAACACGGTATAGGGAATGAAAGGGCATCATGGAAGATTGTGCTAAAAAAGTACTTGTACTTTACTTTGAAAGTATGTTGTATTTACAGTACTTTACTTAAGGGGGCACACCCCCTAGGAGGGTCAACTTTTGAACCCTTGGCTTAAAATTAATTAAATTTACAGGGTAGGCTGGTGGTCACACTAGAGGGTGTATAACAAAATTTCAGGTCTGTCGGGTAAATGAGAACGAAATTAGAACAGCTTCTATCAGCAACACGTCCACATTGTTTAGTAAACCTATCGTCGGAAAACTATCACAATATTCAAGATTTGTATTCGCTAGATATGTAGCAGAATGCCTAGAGGGCACGGCTATGGGAAGATTTTTGTAAGAAGTCAGTTATTTCTATAAATTTTTTCTTTTGCAAAACTGGTCAGCTTTTTGGTCTTCTGTGTCTTCGACAAAATGTCAATATTTTTTATAAAAGACACCTGTAAAGTGACAAAATCATTCCATAGTCGCACTCCTTATTAAATTTCAGTCAGGAAAAGTGAAGAACGAGCCTTCCCTGTATTGCCATTATCAAACGATAGGCTGACTAAAATGGAATTTATACCAAAAAGTGGAACGGAGAAAAATGCGTTCAAATTGCTCCAAACCCTACCTTTTCTTTAGCTTCAACGGACAGAAAATGATTTATTAAAAATTAACTATGCAGTTTAATCTAATGAAACTTTCTGGGAATACTCTCTAGATGATATTGGATGTATTTACGTATGTAATTTTTCAAAAGCAACTTTTTTTGCAGAAATTGTTTTTTCTGGGTAGTGTCTCCCCTTAAAAGTACATTGCGCCTGGTGTACTCACTACTTTACTTAAAGTACATAATGTCTCATTTACTTTGTACTTCACTTCAAATCCTTTTTTACTTTTTAGATGTAGTTTACTCAACACTGCTTTGGGGTCCCTGAAGGCCTTCTTAGGGTCCCCAAAGCCCCCATCTGAGCTATTCTTTTTTTAAACTGATGCTGATTGTTCAAAGGAGCTGTGCAACGATTTTAATGTTAAAAGAATTTGCATCTTCTACTTTTGACATTGTATATCTTGTCACAAAGGACAGAACACACATCTCCTCCCTTCAAAATGCTGCGATTCAGCCGCGGAATCGCGAGGCAAAAGTTGAAATATTTCCCGAGCTGCAGCCGCGAGCGGCGGCCATGAGAACCACACGGCATGACGTCAAAGGGGGACTTGTAAAAAGATAAGAAGTTGTGCAAATACCTGCTCAATAAAAGGTAACTTTTGTATAAATCTTGTCGTTCCAACATAAATATAAATGCGTCGAAAACCTGGTATCATCGAAGAAACTTTTATTATACGAAATGTGGCACCATCTATCCGAGGTCAACAAAACCCTCAGCTCTATCTGCTACTGCGAACAGCCGCCAGAAGCCAGAGGGGGACGGGGGCAGAGCCGAACGGGGATTGCCAGACCCGGGCGAGACTTTTCCTCCTTTCGCCATGTTGATTGCTCTGCGCAAGCACGTGGTCACGTGGTCGTGAGCGGGTGAGTTCTCACTGCTCACTGATGGCTCTAGAGAGAGAGCTTCACCGGAAACCCCGTGCGACACCCATTTACGTCATAGCGCACGTGACCCGGAAGATGGTGAAGGAGTTGACAGGTGCCGAAAACCTCAATCTTTGTCAATTTTTAAAATAAAAACTAGGACATACATGCAAAAGCGGTTTTTTGTTCTTTACTTCAGAAAGGTTGAGACACCAACTCCCAAATTATTTAAGCAGAGCACTGAAATTGTTGCACGGCCCCTTTAACATGTGCACAGAGTAAGGTTGGTTAGTCTATCTGTCAGAGCTTCAAAGTTAGCTTGCATGCATTTAGTTTTCTTCATTTACCCTTTGTCGTCATAATTGTCTATTATCCCTCCTCCTCCCCAGTGGATGGGGTCCCCCATCACTTTCACTGATCCAGAGGATGGAGGTCCCTGAAACATCAGCGGTTGAGAACTACTGGCACAGCAATTCAATTGAACTGAAAGAAAATCTCTCTCAGTAGGTATCTTGAGTTCCTTAATAATTATGGGGAGGAGGTGCACCACACCTGAAGAACCTTGAATCTTTCCTTGTCATTTGTAGGCGGTTTGTCTGCTTTGACAAGGTCTAGACGGCTTTCTTCACCCGAGTGTCCAAGGATGTCATACTGCGTGAAAAAAATCAATGTGACTAAGCCTCTGCAATTGAGGAAACTAGGGTTAGGCAGAAGTAAAGCCCTTTGACGATAGATTGTATAGTTGAACAACTGCTCGATCACACTGACCAAATCTGCTGATCAGCAACAATGTACAAGCTTACAAAGAGAAATATTTGGTAGACTTCTGATAGAGCAGTGTGGTTTTCAAAGAGGGTTCACTTAAAAACTAGGCAAACAGAAAGAAATGCTTTAGCACGCACTCACAACAAACTTATTTTGAAAGCCCTGGAGTGCCTCCATCACCATCAGGACGGCTTCCATTTCCCGCTCGAGGCGAGAGTCGTAGCCGTTGAAGCGGTACATGCTCCCGCTGACATCCACAACGAGGCGAAGGCGCTTAGGCTTTACCTGGGGACTTCCAATCTGGAAGGTCGAGACATTTGGGCCTTTCTTTAGCATCAAATTGGGATGAAATTAAGCAACATGAGACATTATTTATTTTCTTTCTTAACGGCTATAGTTCTGTCGATCATGCTGGCTAATCAAAACCACAGCAATTGGCTGGTGGGTGACGTGTCACACACTGTATTCGCAACTCCAACGCCCTATAGGTGGCGGGGCGGTAGTTTCAAGGTGGCGGAAGAGACGGGGATAGATTCTCCAGGTTTTCCAGTGCGTCTGCTCGCTGACACTGGTCAGCGCGCTAAAAATGATTTATTTGTCTGCATATGTGAAGCAGTCAGGGCAGGATCATATTATAGGTGACGGAGATGTAGATGTGCGTTAGGAAAACGAGCATGTTGATATTTAAAAGTTGCAGAAACCTCAAGCTCAACTTGCGAAGCTTTGTGGTGGGTGAGTGCGTTTTAGGCACTGGCCACGTCACTGTTTGTTGCAGAATATTTTTCAGGGTGATGAAGATATCGTGTTTGCGCTTTGCCTGGCCATTAGTGCTCTAAAAAGTGAGCCGCGCACGGTGACTCTCAAGCTTCGGAAGAGCAGCGTTCACAGTTTTGATGTCTTCGTGTCACAGGCTCACAACTAGCTGCTCACCGTCTCGGTTTTAGTGTATTGCAACACGGGATCAAACAGCTCTATGGTTATTGATAGTAAGTCTGTTACCGCAGGCTACCGTGCGGTGTAGCATTACAACCGGAAGCTTGCGCTGCGCCTTTGAAGCAATATTTTCAGCGCCCGCCAGGAGCGTTGCCGTGCTCACGGTATAGCCAACGGTAGCCTGCGGTGACGCTATGCTAAAAGTGTCTATTAACATAACCGACGTGTTTAGGGGTTTGATTGATTGCTCTATCAAAAATAAATATTTTAATATACCGTAAATTTTTTGCACCCTGTTATTTGCGACGTTGCGGCCCCTTTTGTCAAAACTGCCCGTTTTAAGCTCTCGTCTCGAATGGTTGGCTAACACAGACGCGCTTAAAATGCTTCGAGCATTTCTTTATTTGCTTTCTAATTACCTAAAAGCAACTACAGGTATTCTGTTTTTTTAAAGTGCTTGAAACAAATGGTTATGTCCCTTGTAACGGCCTTAAAGCGCGAACCACTTCCCGATGTGTATTGCTCGACATACCGTTGCTCAACGGGTTTTCTCCTACTTATGGCAAAGAATACACTTTTCGTGGATCGTACTCTAAAGTTCTATATTGTTAGCGTTTGCCGTCACGCGGAGCACAGATTGAGCTGGCAGCCATGCACAAGACCAGAAATCCGTAGCGTATGCTATATACGAAAAGTCCCAAATGAAATTAGACATCCCGGTCCTTCGTGCAACGCTGTTGCAAGGCGGAGCACAATAATTTTTACTTTAATGCGCTCACTTTTTTTGTTAAAACGGCTTTACGCATCAAGGCCGACAGTCCCTGCCACCGTTTCCGCGCCGCCACCGCCACTGCCGTCCCCGCTCCTCTGGTTCTCCGTTCGTCCGCGAGAGGGCGAGCGGCGGGCTGGAGTTGCGAATACATATGGTCCGCACACGGGGACTGCGAAATGCCCCAAATTAAGCAAACTTTACATTTAAAAAAAGAAAATCAAAATTGCGGGTTTATTTTTGATTTAGTATTCACTCAGAAGTTGATGGTGAGCACATGGGTTGCAATTAGGTGTCGCTAAAAGTATAACACAAGGACGGACAAATCCTCCGCTGATAAATACATGTTGCAGTAACTGAGCTCTGCATATTGCAAGCTTTTCTTGGGTGCCTCCGGCGTTTTTTCGCCGAAGAAAAGGCCCTCTGTGACGCCCAACAAAGCTTCAGCATCAGCAGCATCTGGCATGGAAAGCAACGGTTCCTGGGCCTAACTACATGCACAATTTCATTGTCTGAAAACGAACCCCAGACCCCGGCATCTTTGTTGACATATTCGATGGGTGAAACATCTCCAAGGGATGGGTAATTCCTCAAGACCAGCTCTGTTGGACGTGCGTGCCGCACAGTCACGCTGTTGATCACTTTCCATACAACATAGAGACGGCGCCATAATGAGCGTGTCCACAGCCATGCTTGGCTTGTCTTGGTCTGGCTGCTCCGACTTGGCTGCCTGGCAGCTTAGCTTCACTTACTCCCTCGTTTCCATGACCACGCACACAGTGGATAAAAGCGATAAAGTGTGCATGATAAAAGTGATAAAACAGTATATTTAAGCATGGTTGGCATAATCATGAGGCTTTTTCATGAATCCCAAATTAGCTGACTTCTCGAGCACACAAAAAAAAGATTCTTCCAATTCACCAGACACTTTCGTTAAACTTCAGATTTACCACACATTTGTTTTCATATACGTGTATGTATGATTAACGGGACCGCACCTTCGAACAAACCCAAAATTCTAATAAAGCAACTTTAAATTACCAAGAGTCGACTATATACCATAGGCATGTGATACCGGACCTCTCCATATTTCTAGCGATTCAGAATCTAGTAATGATAAAATTAAAAATCTTTGGAAAACTTTCACATTCACTACATGCACTATATGTATATATGTGTATTTCACGAGGACCTCATCGAAGTAATCAGAAGTAATCAGCATCATCCAAGTGTTGCACTCAACTGGTGCGCATAACCTGGTTCCTATCAAGGTAGACCAGCATTTCATTTGAAGCATTCTGCACAGGCCACCTATGAATTTCTATGAATTTGTTAGACGTAAGAGTGGATTCCTTTTCAGAAAATTAAATTGACCTCGGAAGTGAGAAGAGCGAATGAAAACTACTCATACAGTCTCCACCACCATCCCTTCAACCCACTCTCAGAGCAACCTGTAGTCCAGACCAAATGGGAACAATACCTCCGGCTCTTGCTCCCCTCGTTTACGGTAGATGGTCTTCTCTCCGTGATACTTTCAATCAGCTTGGAGTCATCGAGGTCCCCGGAGGACTGGTGCTTGAGCCACTGTCTCTCTTTACTAGTGGCCTAAGGGAGAGAAGACATGCAAGTGGGAAACTTGTGTTAGGAGATGAACCCAGATATTTAAAATCTGGATGACTAAACCTAACGAAGACAAGAAAGAAAAACAAACATAAAACTGGGTAAAATACAAGGAAGGAAGAAAAAAAAAACTTGCTAGAATGCGCTTTAACTGATGCAACTATTCTTCCATTATGAGGATCACTAAAAAGCAATTTGAAATTAAAACGTTAAATAAGCAGCAACTTCTTGCTTGAGTAAAAAGTAATAATAGTAACTTGTTGCATAATGTGCTTGCGAAACGATTATTATGTCCTCTCTTGGAATAACCTACTACCGTATTTACTCGCACAATCAACGCACCCCCCAAATCGGCTCTCTAAATTCCGACTTTTTTTTTTTTCACTCGCGTAATAAACGCACCCCTAACTCGGACGTCAAATTTTGACCCCCTCCCTCCACAAGCGCGAAATAAACGCACTTTTCTATCCTGGTGCAGCGAGGTCGCGAATGCATGGGCAGCGTGAGCGAACAAAACGCATTGTAAAAGGCGTTAAAAAAAAAAAAGATCCAACGAGGAGCAAAAAAAGGCATAAAAAGATGTTTTCTTTTTGTTGTTTTTTTTGCACGGCGCAGTTAGGATTTTGGGTTGCGCGCCGCACGCAAGGAGTTAAGAAAGAGAAGCTGAGAAGCCCTCGCCTCAGCAAAGCGAAACAAAACAGCTTGCAAAAGGCGGCGAAAAAACAAAATCCACGGAACCAAGAGAAAAGAAAAAAAACAAAAAGTTTTTTTTTTTTTTTTTTTGCACAACGCAGTTTGGTTTTGGGGTTGCGCGCAAGAAGATAGGAAAGAGAAGCGGTACAGCCCTCGGAATTAAGAAAAAAAAAAAAAAAAGAGGCGCTTTTTTTTTTTTTTTTTGCACGACGCAGTTTGGTTTTAGGGTGCGCGCAAGGAGATGAGAGATAGGAAATTAAAGCAGAGAAGCCCTCGCCGAAGCAAAGCGCACATAATAAAGATCCTGTCCTCGCCTCCTCGTCGCACTTTGGAAAGAGAAGCGAGAAGCCCTCGAAATGAACACACTTTTCTATCCTGGTGCAGCAAGGTCGCGAAAGCATGGGCAGCGTGGGCAAACAAAACAACTTGCGAAAGGCGGCGGCGGGGGGGGGGGGGGGGGGGACACGGAAGCAAGAAAAAAAAACATAAAGAGGGGCTTTTTTTTTTTTTTGCGCATCGCAGTTCGGCTTTGGAGTCGTTGCGCCGCGCTCAAAGAGATAAGAAGTTACGTCGATTTTTGCGGGATAAAAGGTCCGTTCATTATGCCAGTAAATACGGACGCAAAAATATTACCTCGCGCAATGAACGCACCCCTAACTTTGCCTCGATTTTTCGGGAAAAAAAGTGCGTTCATTCTGCGAGTAAATACGGTAGTAGGTTATTCCAAGAGAGGATACAAGAGTTGACAGAATTAGAAATAAATAAATTAAAAATAAAGTAGTAAATGGAAATTTGGTAAATACCATTGAAAAAGCAAGCTTCTGGCAACTTTATAATAATAATAAACTGTTTTATTTTTCTCGTGCCCACAAACTGCTTGTTGTCCAAACAGATCTCACATAATTAAGAAAAAGATTTCTTATTTGTGCACAAACTGTTTGTCTCAAATGAAATGTTTTCAAATGAAAGCACACTTGCATTGCATATTTTACTGGTACGTAGTACAAAACTATGAAAATGATTAATGACAAAATTGGTTTGTGCTAGCAAGATCATTTCTAAGCATTTTATTCTCTAAGCATTTTATTATATATAGTTTAGTTTTTTAATTCAGACAATAATAGAAAGCGTCACAAGCTGTACGCAAAACAACCCAAACATTGGTGAGCGCTTTACCTGCAGACTGTCCAAGATGACGCGGAGAAGCTGAACTTGCCGTTGCACAGAGCCAGAAAACTGTTCGTACAGTGCAGCATCATGCTCACTCATGTCTATTTCTTTCAGCCTGCAAAAAGCACAAGAAACCGGTTGGAGGATCTAGTCATCAACGAAAAGGGAGGGCTGCCCTTATGAGCAGTTGGACCAACCTGCTCTTCAGAGCCTTCTGAGCCATTTCCCGAGCCGCTTGGAGCACCTGCATGTCGAGGACAATGGAAGGTAACCGCCTCGCCCCAATCTCGAACCGGGAGACACTGTACCTCGGGAGGAACCGACTGCTTGTCCATGTCCGACAGCTGATGCACCCGATGTCCCTTGTCCAGGCGATAGGGTCCTCCCGCACCTCCTAAACCGGCCGTATCCGTTCCACCTGCGAAACCAGGACCACATCTCAAATGTAAGTTTCTTCTCTCTGCGATTCCAAGCCTGCATGATGCGGCAGTAAGTGTGCACCTGTGCCTCCTGCCCACGTATTTCCCCCACGTGGGGCATGTTTTCAGGGTCCTCCTTGCCGTGTTTAGGGCCCGTAGCTTGCTTGCCTCTTTTCTCGATTTTCAGCTGAAACAAAGGCCAGGCTGAGCTAAGGAGAAAAAATGAGGCGTGCTTCTCGCACCTTCTATAATGGGGTGCTCAGAACCACAGAGCTTGTGCCATCCTCCCGAACATCGCTATATTCCATTCACGCCTAAGCCGACAGTGCGGAGGAAGCTATACATACTGGATCAATTGTACTTTCCTTTCATCTTTAACTGTGTGATCTTTCACCATATCACGCTGAGGCCCATACCCACGCGCAGAGGGCGGGCTCAGGCGAGAAAAGGGAGGCGGCTGATTGGCCTGGCGAGCACGTGGCTCTCATCGCACTGTCAGTTTAAGGCCCGTTCATACATCTGCGTTTATTTATGATCGAGTTCTTGCAATCTCTTAAGACGAGAGAGCACACTGGCACGCTGGTGTTATCTATGAGGTGACCCTGGAACGGCACTTCACCAGAGTGAAGGTTTTGCGGTATTTGCGAGATCAAATGTACATACTATCCACAAGAATTGGCCGTTTATAACATTGACAACAGTTTTTCAAACCAGCAGTGAAAGAATGATGAGCGGAAAGAATAGAAAATTTAGGAATTGCTTAGACAGCTATCCAATAGATGGCGCCAATCTGTTCTCTCATCGTAAGAGATCCCAAGAGGTTTGAAGGCACTCGGTTGCAAGTGTGTGAACCAGCCCTAAGAGTGAACGAAGAATAGAGGCTGCCGTCAATATAATTTTTGAATCATAAAAGAAGCCAAAGAATGTTATTTGTTTCAAGAGTCAAGGACCTAAAAAGCTTTCCACACCAACAGCTTCTTAATATGTGCACTTAAAGGGCAACTCCGCTTCATTTTTGATATTTAAAAAACTATGCAGCCCTCTTCAGTATCATATAGGAAGACCCCATGTCAAATATTACAATCTAATTCCGTTTATATATTTAATAAACTGGCCAGCAAACTTTCAAACGATCCAAGTCGCCGAAATCTGCCAACTCTAGCGTGCGACGTGAGGCGCAATCGTCAGTGCAGTCAATGCGACGGAGTTGGAGCGGCCAACGTTGAGCCACTACGTCAGAGGCACGGCTACGTCATTCTCATGTTTTGTTTGTTTTTACTTTCAGAGCAAAATTGAACGATGACGTCATGAGTTTCTCCTCCCGGTGTTGGCTCAACGACGTCCACGTGATCACCGTAACGCGGACGAGCTAGTTCGCGCTGCCCTGCACGCTGATCAATCTGTTTCTCTGCTCCCCCTCTCCTTTCGTCTTCTCCCCTTCCCCTCTCCCCCTAGCCATCACCGTCCACACCATGTGAAGCGACCTGCCCGCGTCGCATGTCCTGTACCTCGCCCCCACGAACGTCACAAGACCACGTGGTTCGACGTGACCTGGCCATGACCCTGACGACACGAGGCCAATGTTGCCTGACGCAACCAAAGTTTCGGTTGCGGTATCTGCTGATGTTTAAATTAAGATTACACAAATAATACTCCACATATCGCGAATCCGAAGACGTAGAGCTGTTTAGTAGTGCTTTGTGAAATGGAATCACATGTAAGCCTAAATTTTTCGGAATTGAGCGGAGTTGCCCTTTAAAGGGAGGACGCTGGTCTTTAACTTCGTTTTTTATTTTTCATTTATCGTGCTGAAATTCAGTATACTGATGTAATTCTCAGTGGTCATTTCAAATATGCAATTAGTTTTCAGATAGCTTCACTAGATCCTGAGTTGTCAATAAATTTGTAATTTTAATTAGGTGCTCCTTACGGGTCGTTAGCGTAAAATTCTTCAGAATATATCAGATATTTCTATAGAATTACGTTCACCAAGACACGCTTTGTGCGGTGATGCTATTTTTGTTGCTTTATATGTCATACAATAATTTTAATTAATTAGTCTCAAAAAGGTATAGCCTCCCGTTCTGTGCAACTTGATTGCAAATGTCTTTTACCAATGTAATATCATTAAATCAGGTCTAAAATAGCATCTTTAAATGTTCCATTTAATAAGGGGCAAGATATAAAAGGTCAGATGCTAGCTCTATAAAAAAAATACCAGTTTTTAATACGTTTGCGAGCCCTACAAAGAGCTGAATTTGCGAGCTTCAAGCCCACAAAAAGATCCTGAGGAGCGTGTTCGAAAATTGAACACGCACTGTAGCGATTCGCTTCCCGCAAGCTGCATTACCTTTAAACGGCCAAGTGCCACCAAGGAGTAGATGATACATGGAGTGAAAGACACACCTCAAGGGGCGTTTGGTTAGCCCCAATCATCTGATGCCATTCCGCAAGGGAGCTCTTGAGCTTTGCTGCCGAGAGTTCCCAGACCTGAACGCACCCAGAGCGGTCTGCCGTCACCAGGGTGTCGTTGCTCCCGACATCCATGACAATGTCCGAAGTATTATTGTCTTGGAAACGGTACGCCGCAGCCTGAGACCTGTGGCAGAAGAATAACCCCATTGCATCCAGGCCTCAGCTCCAGCTTGTGTCTATATTATTCTACCCCCTTTGCGCTCCTCTTGTCGACAAACCGAGTCCGTAGCAGCAATGCCAAGTGTGGAGCTGAGCTGGTGCATGGAAGTGTTTGTCATCCTCATATCTTTTCCCCCGTCTCAGGTTTTTTCACCACATAGTATGTATCTGAGCATGGGCAGCTCATCTTTGACCAGGCAGAGTTGGGCCCTGATGTGCTCCAATTTTCCTTGCTTTCCTTTCCAAATAAAGAGATTATTTACTTATTTGTTGTTTCGATTACAAGTTTAGTCTTAATTATGCGCGAGTGTCTAGTGTCGCCTTTAATTCTCACACATTTTTGTTGTTTTCTGTTTGTTGGCTTCGTTTCAACATTTTGAATTATTTGTGCGCTGCTATCTGGACCCAACCCTACAATGCAACGTCCTCCTCAAAAGGCCCTTTGTAACTAAATAAATAAACGAGTGAACCACTGGACACTCGGAGAAAATGAGACACGTGAACGTACAGAGGTACGGGAACATAGCGGATCGTCTGGTCGTTCAGGTCCACTGCCTCCAGAAATGCACTTGGGACTCCAAATGCACCATCTGAATGTCATAAACCGACAAAGCAAGATAAGTTTCTCATTGCACCAATCACTAAAACCTGTCAAAAGCTGCCAGAGTTAACCTGCTAGTTTCAGTATACAAGTCCTGAAAGGTTTCAGTAAGAATAGACAGTACAGGAAAGTCAGATATGCAAGTATCTTAAAGTAAAGCTACTACACAGGAATTTCCAGCAGCATAGGATTTATTTCGGGGCTTCTGTCCTGTTGCTGTTTACTTTCTATAAAACACCTACAAAGAATCACTTTAAACAATGTGAACTATTTTTGGCTTTGGCAGTGCCCATTTATTAACTTCTACCAAAAAGTAATATTTTTTTTAAAATAAAAATATTTGCTCACTTTTTTAACACTATGCCATTCAAAACTGAAGTAAGCTAGAAACATTTTGTTTTGTATTTAGACGACTAAAATAACAGTTAAAGGGACACTGACAGGGTATTATTGCTCGCAAAATTTTTTATTTGTGCATGACATATGAGAGCCCAACTACCCAGAAAACAATTTGCGGCTCAAAATTAGTTTTCTTTCCGCCCGAAAACCGCCAATCGAGAACTGGCCGGTTTGAGTCACACTCACTCTCCTCTTCGTGGTCATGTGCAGTTTTCTATAGGTTTAGACACAACCACCAAATGTAATCAAAGCCATGGGTCATGGAAGGTACACACACAATATTATAAATAGAAAAGAAATATGGTACCTATTTTTCGGGGCTTCTAAAAACCTCCAAATACGTTGACTGGACAGAAAAAGTTGCACAGCCGGACAACTCCCGCCAACCCTCTCCTCCTCTATATTTCTTCTTCCTTCCCAGTCCAGTTTCGGTTTCAAGCTGTGGCGTTTTTTACTTTATTAAAATATATGTGACGCTGTAGCAAAATATTGATTGGATAGTTTTTTGACACCATAATGAATAGCCTGGCAAAAAATAAAAATAAATTTTAGGGGCTGTCAAAGTCCCTTTAAGTCTTTCATCCCTCCAAGGATCTATGCCCAAACTGAATATAGAATTTTGATTCCTGTGTTGTCCCTTCATAAAACATATCCCCCTTTCCAATAACCATTGTTCGCAACTTTTTACGACTAAAATAATGATAACATTGTAGATAGACTGATAAACTTATAAATAAATAATATATTGCAGTTCAAAGAAAATTTATGAATTTCCCATGCGAACAAAACACTATGCACGAAAAAGAAATGACAGCTAAGCTCCATAAAAAATGGGCGATAAGGTTAACATTATGAATGATTCACATTTGCGAGGAGCTTACCGTAAAAACCCGCATATAATACGAGTTTTTTTTCCCAAATTTTGTCATGTACAATTTGCGGCTCGTATTATACACGGGTCCCAACATTTTTCAGTTTCTATGAGGCGCGATCTAACGCAGTTCGACGTAGTTTTGGTTTCGAAGTTATATGGCGTTCAAAACAGCTATCATCATCATTAAAATCACAATGTCCGAGGCGCCACCATCCGTCCACGGTCAGGCCGATCAGGCTAGGCAATGGCGTCGGCGCATAAACAATATAAGGGGCGATGCAACGATCTTTGTATTTTGCGCAAATACCGCTTAGAACGGATCCCCAACGTTATTGACCTGTAAAATACCCGTTCGTTTTTCACCACATGTGATCGAAGTCGCAGAAAAAAATTATGAAAAACGAGCAGAGTTCACTCTCTCAACTCGCAGCCAGAATAAGCGGCCACATGATCTGGAGCCGATTATGTGCGCCAATGTTGATCATAGCTATGCGCTGGGGTTGGCAAGGCACAGGACACGCGCTGCGTTCCAGACATTGTACGTTATGGTTCGGCTGTTATCGTCATTGCAGCGATTGGACACGGGCCACAACCCGAATGCTTGTCTAGCTCACGATTATCACGAGCCCATATCGAGTGCCACGCAATGCTCGGGTCCAATCTAGAAGCCGCATTCAAATATCGTCACTGGGCGTTACTGCTACCGCCCAGCTACGTCATCAGGTTTTGCGAAGGAGAGATTGAATGAAAACGCTCGGTTTTGTCCTCGAAATTACAGCGCACCAAAGAAGTGTCTTGGTCAGTGGCGTGGCGTGCGAGTAACCTTGAGTCCCACTAGTGCCAATAAGCTCGTGTAAAAAGGAAAACATTCCAATTGAATGTCGTTGCACCGCCCCTTTAAAAATCGACGCCTGCACGTAGCAATTTAAAGGGATAGTGAACCGAAATTTGGATTTCAGAAAAACAATGCAGGAGATGTAGGCGGGACGCTACAATCCCTACAACACTACTCCTAAGATGATATCTCGAATGGACGCCTGTATTTTGAGAAAAAGAGGTCGAGATTGATCGAGATCTTCGCTTCGCTCCCTCAAAGCCGTGAGGCCGTTCCCTCTCCTTCTCGGAGAAACATGACGTCAACAGACCTGTCAAATGCGCCTCCTTTTCTTGAAAAATATGGTCATTCGTTTGAAATATCGCTGTATGAGTGATGTTTTGGTGTTTGTAGCATCCCGTTGCACGCTTTTGTCGCGTGTTTTGTGGAATCCAGATTTCGGTTCAGCATCTCTATAAACTTTTCGTCATAGGTGTATTTCACAGGTCGGTTTTTTCTTATAAAATTTCAAAGCGTAGTTCTCTTTCTGTAAAAAGTAAGGCCAAGAAACTTGCCAGGGTCTACGGCGGGCAGCGACGCAGACGACAGGGGTCCAGTAGCGGGGTGTGTTTGGCGTTCATATTGATCGATGGCGCTACTTCCTTATCGCGACGGCTCGCGACCACCATGGTTTATTAAAATTAACATAATCTTTTTGAAATGTACCTTCGTTTAAAAAATAAATGCAGACAATAAAAGCAAAACTTGAAGTAAAAAGAATGAGTCTGCATAACGGCGGCACTTTTGCTGCCAACGGATTTCGTCTGCATGTCGTCTGCTTTCCTTCGCTGGTCGGCTGCACCTTCAGACGCTGCTCCCGACGCCATCTATCAATACGAACACAAAACACACCCCACTACTAAACCCCTGTCGTCTGCGTTGCTGCCCGCCGTACACCCTGGTAAGTTTCTTGGCCTTATTTTTTACAGAAAGAAAACTACGCTTTGTAATTTTACAAGAAAAAACTGACGTGTGAAATACACCTTTGACGAAAAGTTTAGATTTCTACGTGCAGGCGTTGATCTTTAAGGTTCATTTTAGATCGAGCCTGGTGACTTGAACCACCCTATACTTGGCCGCCTTTAAAAGAAAAGTCGTTTTGGTCGCGGAAGACATCGGCAACAGTGCTGCCGGACGACAATTCGCCGTAAATGAAAGCAGCATCCGCGGATGGAGACGACAAAAGCAAGCTCTGTTCGCGTGCAACGAAACAAGGAGAAGCTTTAAAGGCCCAAAGAATGGCATGTTCGCCGACGTCGAGGCAAGTCTCAGCGATTTTGTGAAAGAGCAACGTGAAACGGCACCTCGCCGTAAACATCAAGCTGCTGCAAGAGAAGGCGAGATAACTTTGACGAGCCGACATTGGGTTGCTAGCTTTATGCGCCGCGCTAAGTTTTCACTGCGTCGGCGCATGCTCGACGCTTGCTCTTTCAAAGAGTGTGGGAGTTCAAATGCGCTCGACGGCACTGAAGACGACTGCCTTTGGGAGGAGGCGTCGGACAAGGAGTCTGATGGAAGTGATGACAGTGATTAAGGTTCAGTTATGATGCCAATAAACGTTTTTCTTAAGTCTTCCTGGGTCATATTTTACGGAGAAAATTTTCGCGGTCTTTAAATTGTTTCGTATCATACGCGGATAAAACTTTTTTTCTTTTTCGCAGTCCTCAAATCATATCTCGTACTATACGTCGTATTATATGCGGGTTTTTACGGTATATTTCGTGACCTGGAAAATATCACAAAAAATTTAACACGTGAAAAATTTAACATGCGAATATATAAGCCCGTGGTAACAAATACATACGATGTCAGTATAAATCACAAAAGTTTATGCCCGCAAAATATTCCCGAAACCCATGCTACGCAAAATTCGCTAAATATTAAGCCCGCAAAAATAAAGTAATTCACAGTAGGTAGGCCCTCGTTATAACGAAATCACTTTACTCGAATTATTGCCTTACTCAAAGTTATATGCAATCCCGATCGAAATGCATGTACTTTAAACCGGATTATTCCAAATGCATCAGTGGCTGACCACGCTTATTACGAAGGCCGAGGTGCCGAAAGCACACAACCCTACATGAAGGCGCACAGGTCCCTTATGTTCCCTCCCTCCCTCCACCGAGGCAAACGGCAAATGAGTCTTAGAGGGCGGAGTGCAGCTTCTGATGTTAACGTGGCCAGAAGCAGCGTCCACATTCCGACGCCGTGTTTGTTCCTTTTTGCCTCCATCCCGGGTATTAGTATGTCGATCAACTACCAACTCGCCTGCCTCATTACATTGTCTTCAAGATGTACTGGATGGGTCAAAGAAAGGTTTCTCATTAAAGAAAAAGCGCACCCGTGATTAAAAAAATCGTCAACTTCACTGCGCAAGTTGGACCTTCTGGTGCTTGCTTGCTTGCTGAGCCAGCGCATGCTTGCCGAGCCAGTGCATGATTGCCAGAGCTGCCAAACTCTACAGGAATGTGTGTAGACACGTTGGTGAAGTCACCGAGTATAGCTTCAATCTGTTCGCGCTCGTCAATGCAGACATTCCAACTGCTGCTCCTGCCACAGATGCTGCAATCGTAGGCCTTGTGTGTGGCCAAGGTGAAGACGAAGAGAGGTCGGAGAGGCATCTCGAAAAATACCAACGACTGCAGGGACACAAAATATTCTACGGCTGCTTCGGAATAAAATGGAGTGCAGCAGAAGTGACAGCTAGTGCTCTTGCGATGCCTGAAGCAACTCGAGGAAGACTGATGCCCAGAAAAAACTACTAACAAACACAATTTAATTTTTTTTTTTTTGTACACTTTAGTAAAGATTTTGCGAGCTGTTCATCATCGAGGTTTGTTTGATTAAATACATGTTTAAAGTCTTCCACAGCATTCCTGTCCACTTTCAAAGCTGCTGTTGCATAATTTTTTTTCTCTCGCTTTTATTGAATTGTTGCTTATATCAACCTTTTTTGCCCGTTCACTTTGTTATCACAAGGAAATAATGTATTTGGCCTTCTCTTTACTAACACACACGAAGGAAAACCATTAGCTCCTGTCAAACCCCTCTCCAGCATTCCCCGGTTAAATTCCTAAATTCTATGCGACTCTTGAAGCTTACTCTCTGGCCACGCTTCCTTCGGTACCAGGTGCTGGCCCTTGGAAGTGACGACGAGTGTTGAGTTCTGTAGAAGTGCAGACCTGGGCACTTCGTGGGCACTCCCAACAGTTTGCTCCCCCAAGGCAGGCTGGAACGTGGGTAGCTATGTACTTCCCAGTTGTGCTGAAAGGAAATTAGTCACTGTACAAGCTTTCAGAATTAAAAAAACACCTGCAACTCAGAGTGGCAAACTATTTTTTGCCGAGACACTTCACTTCTTCGGCAGCTCTAAGAGGCTGTCTCTTAGTGAAACATTGGTTGCTATATCAAGACTCTTCAGGGAGGTTGCTTTAGGCATGCAGGAAATATTAAATTAAAATCAATTGTAAGGTCACTTTAATGTACACCTAGAGCAAGAAAAGTATTTTTGCAGCAAGAGAAGACGCTTGTATCTCTAATTTCGAAGTTACAAATAAAAAGACTCGCCTTCTTAAAATTGAAATTGGAAGAGAATGCCAGAAAAACCTACTTCTGAACCAGGGCTCTTCAGCGCCACTGTAGCAAAGTCCTGCTGGGTCAGCAGCAGCCTTGCCGCTGATGTGGCCTTTCCATCTGGCCCCACAATGCTCCTTAGTGTCTCCAAAGGCAGGTCTGTCTGGGCTGCCCGGTAGGGATGGCGAACTTCGTAGGCCTGTAAACCTCCATCGAGCGAAGTTTCGGTGATCTGTGAAAAGACATGGCTGCCCCGAGGCTTCTCCTGGTCCCACGAGAGCAAGTAGCGCCTGCAAAACCATTCTAACTAAGCTCACTCATGGCCCCAGTGTTGCTCAGTTGCGTTAAAGCAAAGGGACCTTTTTAGGTCGGTTCATACATTTGCGTTTGTCTGCAACCGAGTGTGTTGCGACCTCTTCTAACCGCTTGGTACACTGGTGCCATCTATCGGTAGACCTGGAACACTTCTGACCTGTGCCTAACTAGACTGAAGGTTTTGCAGTATTTGTAGGATCAAATCTAAGCACTATCTATGAGTCGCTTATAACATTGTTAAAACTATTTCAAGTTCCCAGTGATAGAATGACGCATAAAAGTATATATGCAGGTCAGAAATGTTCCAGGGCTACCCGATAGATGGCGCCAGCGTGCTAAGCGGCTACAAGAGATCACAACACATTCGGTCACAGCCAAACACAAATGCGTGAACCAACCTTTCAAGGCTGTTTCATGTATAGCAATTTTCATAGACTTAGAGCACATACTCTAGTAGGAACTGAGAGAATCGACTTGACCAGTAGTGATATTTTAGCACAGGATGTGTTTTATCGGCCAAATTTTTTGAGAAAACTGTCATGAAGAACTGTAGCATTATGGGACATCATGTCACACCATGATGTCACATGATATTGTGATGTCACGTGACATTGTGACGTCACATGACATTGGGATGTCACGTGATATGACATCACAAGACACTCACACTATGTGACAGCGTTATGGCAAACGACACCGATGTGACATGACATCATGAGACACCATGACACCACATGATGTCATGAGGTCATGTGATGCCATAGTATGTATTATGTGACACCATATTATCATGTGACACTGACATCATGCGATACCATGACGGCGTGGGACAGCAGCCAGGTGTCCTTATTATGTTACATGACGTCACACACACACAGCATGTGCCCAGTTCATTCACAACACATTCTGAACTCCCCAGTCTTTGCAGCATGATCAAGCTAGAGAAATATTTTGGGGTGTACTTAATATTAACAATAATAATTATCACTATAGTGCCAGTAGTGGTACTTTAGGTGGCTCACAAGGCTAGACAGCTAGGCAGAGGCCCGTACGCACGCATGTCTGTTAGCCAGCCACCCGTGGCCACTGCCAAATGGTAACATTTCTAAGCACAACCCCATTCCATCTTAAGAAAATCTCTGCATTTAATGCCCGCTGGCCACATGGAAATTCAAGGCATACATAAGAATTGTTTACAGAAAGAGCTACACCTCAAATATCACAAATTGAGGTACATCAATGAGGAAATACAGGTCGCCAAAATTATAAACTAGCATCCAAAACAAGTACCACACATGACTGTTAAAGGGACACTGACAGGGTATTTATGCTCGCCAAGGTTTTTATTTGTACATGACATATGAGAGTCCAACTACCCAGAACACAATTGGCGGCTCGAAATTACTTTTCTTTCTGCCCAAAACCGCCTATGAAGAACTGGCCGGTTTAAGTCGCGCTCACTCTCTTCTCTGGGGTCACGTGCCTTTTTCTATGGTTTAGACACAACTACCAAAGATAATCAAAGTCGTGGGTCATCGAAGGCACTCACTCAATCCTAATAATAGACAATAAATATGATACCCATTTTTTGTTACTTCTAAAAAGCTGCAAATACATTGACTAAAAAGAAGTTGTACAGCCACGTGACTTTTGGTAACTTTCTCCTCCTCTATATTTCTTCTTCCTCCCCAGTCCAAATTCAGTTTAAGTTTTGAGCAGCTGCGTTTTTTTTTTTACTTCATTAAAAATATATGTGACACAGCAGAAAAATACTGATTGGGTAGTCTTCTGACACTATATAATAGATTGTCTAGCAAAAAAACAAAAAAAAATGCGGAGGTGTGTGGGGGGGGGGGGGGTGTCAGTGTCTCTTTAAAGGGGTACTCCGCCGATTTTTGAGCTACCTCAGCTAACTATATTTTCTGACTCCCCGGCCTTTACCCTTTCCGGTATGCTATTTAGTATCGCGAAATTCATAATAGTTACTGCGAAATCGGCAAATGAAAATGATGCAAAAACCAACATTCAAATATACCCGCACTCTTCAGTACCATGACGTCAGTGGAAGGGCAGGCTTGCCAGTCGAGCGAGCGGTCTAAAAAACAGAATATGCCAATCATTTGTTCCGTACTGGAGCGCGGGGACTGGAGCGAGCTTCCAAAGCATTCATTTGACACCATGAAACTGCTTCGAATCAGTTGGGAACAAATTCTACAGTCCAAAGAGTGATCCCCTGCACTTCCATTGACGTCACTTTTTCGTTGTTGCCAGTAGAGACTTTCAGTTTGAAAAACACGGTGAGGACCAAAATTGTAAATTCAATAACTTCGTGAAAAAAAATTATTTTGACCTAATATTTGGGATACTATTTTGGCGATGTTGTTTGGCGAGTTTAGCAAAATTTCAAGCAAATCGGGGACTATGAAGAAATCGGCGGAGTACCCCTTTAAGGGAAACAAGGGCCTTGAGAGCTTTTTCTTGTCATATTTATGCAAAGATAGTGACTATCTTTACAAGAACCCAAGTTATGAGAGATTGATCTGATTTAATTGTCACTGTTACAGGCATATATAATAAATTTCAAGAGGACTGTTTTGACCGACATCTAACTTGTGTGGTCATGCTATTTTATACCTTTTCTGAGAATACTCCAAGTCTAAAAAAAATTTGCAATCATAGGGTAGAGAATAAGCTCTGTCTTTATTTAACCCTTTGACGGTCGAGTTTTTTCCCAAGAGATGTTTCTCAGTGGTCGGTTTTGTTTGCAAAGGAATAGTATAAAGAAACATACAGCCGAGGAGGCAGCCAGCACTTGGATGTACGGGCTTCTTTCTGCCTTTTGGCTGCCTCAGCCTCTCGGCTGTATGGAAGTGAAGCCAATAAACTTCTTTGAAAGGGTCAGTGCACAAGTTTTTTCTTAATTATCTAGTGGGAGCATGTACAGTGCTTGGAAGCTGTACATGTTTAGAAACATCAAGTAAAAATATTAAAGGCGAAAAGTTGTCACCTTCCTTCAGTTCGGCTTCATTTTGGCGCATGTGCTTCCGTGACATTCCAGGAGCACTACCACCAGAACGACCGGTATGCGAAGTGAGCATCACGTGCATGGAGCGTCTAATTTTAAAACTATAAATAGCCCAGCAATGTGAAACGATGTGCAAATATAAAGTTTATAGTTCATCAGACATGACGAATAGCAACACCTCCTGAAGTGTGCGCAGTTTCGCATTTATGCGGGCACCTTCAAATCTATAATCACCCCCAAACATCTATGGTGACGACTGTCAAAGGGTTAATAAAGTAATTAATGCTATATAACTTTTAATCTAGAAAACTATGAAGCTATAATTACCATACAGCTTCAAAGCTGTATGATGATTCTAGCAAATTAAAATGGTACCCAAGTTGTCACAAAATTGCTCGAGACAAACTGCAGAAAACATTGGCGCTATGAAAAAAGTATGAACAGAGAAAAACACACTTGAAGTTTGAGTGGTCCTATTAGATGTTCACAGAAGATTAGGATTATGGAAGTGTTCTCAAGATTTACCCGTTGCGTGGAGCAATGCATAATATCTTGCAGAAAGACAGTTTGATGTAGCTGACATCGGAAAAGTCATACTAAGGTATAAAAAATTTAGCCAGTTGGTAAATGCTGTATAGGATGAGGATTAACAGCACAGTAAATTCAGAGCTTTGTCCTGTTGTGGCTGTGCAGTTCCTTCGGCTGCGTTCACGGAGCTGTTAATCTCCACCATGCCCGTTAAAAAGCCTTTTTTACAAAATTTAATTTCTTAAACTTCCAATTTTAAAACCAACATCTCCCCTAACACATGATGAATGTTTGAAAGAAATGACAACAGGAGCTGACAAGCCACTGCTACAAGTTTTGACCAGCTACTACCTATAACCATTACACTTGTGAGAGGAGAGAAACCTATAGTCGGTGACAGGTCAAGAACAAAGTGGAAGCTCCTCCCACCTCTTTCCACTTTAGTACAGCGAACGGTGGAGAGGAGGCGACCCCCTCTCCACCGTTCGCTCCGCTGAAGTGGAAAGAGGTGGGAGGAGCTTCCACTTCGTTCTTGACCTGTCACCGACTATAGTATTGTTGTTCACCTGTTCGTGTCTCCAGCTGTAATGATGCACCTGGACGGATCCAGCATCAGTACATTGTTTACTGAAACAGGCAGCTTCCAATTCAGACAGCTTCGGTTTTCTAAGTCAAGAATGCTCACATGACTCCTGCAAGTAAGACCGACAGCTTCTTACCATCTCATTGCTGTGCACTAATCACAAGAAATCAACAATATTCAAAAATAGAATACGTACTGCTTTTCAGTCCAGTGTTCATTTAAAAGAGCAGTTTAAGATGGTACTGTCAAGACCGGTTATAACGAAGTCAATGGGAATCGGAAATCAGTTCGCTATATCCACTATTTCGTTATAACCGACTTCGGTTAACGAAGTGCAAAAGGGAATGGGAAATCGTGATTGCTTCGCTATTTGGTTATACCGTTTTTACTCGCAGAATGTACGCACTTTTTTTCCCGAAAAATCTATGCAAAGATGGAAGGGGGGGGGGGGCGTTCATTACGCGAAGTAAAATTTTAGCGTCTGTATTTACTCGCATAATGAACGGTCCTTTTATTCCGAAAAATCGACATAACTTCTTATCTCTGCGCGCGGCGCGCGAATCAAAAAACAAAACCGCGATGCGCAAAAAAAAAAATGCTTCTCTCCAGGTTTTATTTTTCTTGCGCATTTCTTTCTTTCCGCTCCCCTTTTCTTTCTTATTTCCTTGCGCGCGGCGCGCTACCCCAAAACCAAACTGCGCTGTGCAAAAAAAAAAAAGCTTCTCTTTATTTTTATTTCTTTTCAATTGAGTGAATTTTTTTTTTGCCGCCTTTTGAAAGTTGTTTTGTTTCGCTTTGCTTAGGCGAGGGCTTCTACGCTTTTCTTTTTTATCTCCTTGCGCGCGCGCGAGGCGCGCGACCCCAAGACCAAACTGCGCTGTGCAAAAAAAAAAAACGAAAACAAAAACACTTTTTTATGTTTTTTTTCTTTTCTCCTAATTCCCTAATATTATTATTATCTTTTTTTTCCGCCTTTCGCAAGCTCTTTCGTCTCGCTTTGCTTAGGTGAGGGCTTCTCCGCTTCTCTTTCGTATCTCCCCTTCGCGAGGCGCGTGACCCAAAATCCAGACTGCGCTGTGCAAGAAAAAAAAAAAAAAAGAAGCTCCTCTCCATGTTTTTTTTTTCTTGCTTCCGTTGGATCTTTTTATTAACGCCTTTTGCAAGGTGGGGGTCAAAATTTTGACGTCCGAGTTGGGGGTGCGTTTATAAGCGAGTGAAAAAAAAAGTCGAAATTTTGAGAGCCGACTTGGGGGTGCATTCATTAGGCGAGCGCGTTCATTGTGCGAGTAAATACGGTAACCGGTTTCGTCATAACCGGTCTCGACAGTAGCAACACTTTTCTTACACGCTAAACATAGCAACATAAAATAACCAAAATGGTGAAAAGCAAAAAACGCTTTGGTATTGTGCAAATTTTACTAACCGGCCCTAAAAGCAGCAGCATGATTTGAAAAAACTTTAGTACAATAATGAAAACTATTATTATAAAAAGACTTTGAGCTTTCTGTGATTACATGCTTTATTTATCCGGGTCAAAAACACAGTTCTCTTTTCTCGGGAACTGTACTATACTGTATATCATACAGTATAGCGACGAAAACAATATTGCCTTTAGATGATTAGGAGTTTGACTGACAAAGGGTCTGCCAGACCCTAAACATTAGAATGATAGTTCTGCGATCGCCACAGAAGATATCCTAACCACCTAAAAGCAGTATGGTTTTGATCTAATTACTCGCAAGCAGGGTGTCGAACCGGTCATTATTTCGGTTCGGTTCGGGTTCGGGTTCAGTAGCATTGTATTTTGTTCCGGTTCGGTTCCGGTTTAGGGTAGTGCACATAATATCACTCCGGTTACCGGTTTTAATGAGCGCGAACCGGTTCCTAACACGACCTTTGAATATTGACCAAGCACTTCCTGCGGCCTTTTCTGGGCACGAGATTCTTGCAATAGACCCATCCCAATCCTACTCCCTCTTCAGGTAGATATAAAAACCCTGCACAGTGACGTGCGCAAAAGACACCATTAATGTGGCAAGGCTATTACTTGTATATTACTGTTCTTAAGCAAACTATATATAAGCGATCGGCTTTCCATTTTTATTGTGTCTTTTGCGCACGCAGCTGCGCAGTATTTCAAACTCTGCCAGAAGAGGGCGTATTTTCGGGATGAGGTTGTGGCCGGTGCCATCTTTAGTGTTCGGGCGTATAGTGCGCGCTTTACTCGCTTTCCGAAGTGACAAACACGCACGCGCTAAGCTGTGAAGATCGCACGCTGGGCTGTGATTTTGTAAACAGTAAAAAGGTCTCTAGCTGGAACGCTTGCCCTCTATATGTTTTTGTTTGTATTGCCCTGGACACACGTGTTTTTTTATACATGCTACCTGTTTTCGGCACCCAGAAAGATGTCACAGCTATGCCCCTAAGTGGCTGACAGGGGAACGAGAGAAAACAAATGTGCCGTAAAACACAGAAACAGGGACGTCAAGTGCGCAGTTGGGGTAGTTTATTGCATCCCGTTAAGCTGTGGTCGTGTATACATCGGCCAGGCTGGCCAATGTGTCAATGACCGGGCACGTAAGCACGCACGTATAATGAAATGGGACATCTTGACAGTGCTAACAGCGCGTTGCGTTCCGGCGGAAAAACGGTGTTCTAAAGATCTGGTGGCGATGCCTTGTCTAGTCACTTTTTATCGCGAACAACGCTCTATGCAAATTACCCGGTCTGAGGGATTCAGAACAACTTACATAGCATGGATTGTTAACGGTAAGTCTGTCATAATATTATAACAGTACTCACATTTGAAACTGTCAACCACCGAACAAAGTTCTGATAATGGCCAACAGCGAACGACGTTTTGGAATGCTCAGTTGAAGACGGTGAAAGAGGACTTCAAACAAAAATGAGAAAATGGTTGAACAGGCGACATGCTGACCTTGCTAGTCTGACAAACCACAAAAAAAAATATTAAAAAAAGTATTTTCCCTTTCCCCCCCCCTCCTCCTCCCCCTGGCCTCCTTCCAGGGCGCGGCGCATCAGCGAATCATCCCCGAGTAACCTTGTCTCCGACGGGCCATGTTTTTCTTTTTTTCTTTTTTTGTAAGCTAACACTCCGAACACATTGAAGAAAATATTGTTTTTCATTGAAATGGACCACAGGCGACCCTACAAACTATACTGCCGATGCAGCGCGGTCCCAGCTTCCTTCAGCGTGTCGACACGCTGCACTCAAGCGGAAGGACCCGTGGTGCGCTCTCGGTGATCGACTGGCTAAATGGCTCATCGACTGCAACTGCGGTCCATCTGGAGGTCAAACATTCGCGGACGCGTAGGCCTCCGTGCCTAGAGTGGCGCAATCCTCTCCGACACTCTGACATTTCCTAGCCAAGCGGCCAAGCGGTGCTTTGAAATCGCCGCCGCCGCTATCGCGCAGCCAGGGTATATCCAAGAAACAAAGTAAAGTTGAAGCTCTCCAGATGATGATGTATTTTTTATTACGTATGCAATAAAAACGATATGTAAAAATATCTCACAGTATGCAGGATTAGTCTTGGCAACGTAAGAAAAAATACGCCCTCAACTTTTCCCATTTAGACCAATTATTGACACATTTGGCCCTGAACCGTTTTCGTTGAACCGGTAACCGCCACATCCCATTATGGTTTCGTTCCGGTTCGGGTTCAGTATGAAGCGTTCGATTTCGGTTTCGGTTTTGTTCCGGTTCGGTCAAAAATAACGGTTTTGATCCGGTTTTCGGTTCGGGTTCGGGTTCGGTTTGACACCCTACTCGCAAGTGCGTTTTTTCTACCCAGGTTAGTTAATTGTACAGTATAGTAGATGAATAACAGAAAGCAGAGGCCAAGTGGTCTGAAGCCTCCTCACCTCCCAGGCTGATAAGCTGCCAGCAGGTTGTTTGACTGCACCAGGTCAAGACAGACCTCCGAGGGCAGGTTGGAGTTGTAGACAGAGCGAACAAACCGCTCCGCTACGTTCCGAGTCAGGGACCCCAGGTTGATGCGACTTGCATCCCCAGTCTCAGGATCAAGCAGCAGCAGCATGTTTGTCTGCAACACAAATCTCTTTACTCTTTTAGAGCAAGTGGAACTGCCGAGGCTGAATAGTGTTACGGCAGGTAATGGGAGCACTTATTTTATTGATTTACGCAACCCCGTGCCATCCAAGGGGCATTGCTGGAGGAAAAGTGTTGGATTACATTTCCCTGGCTCCTGTATAACGGGATTACAGAAGCGCCCCACACAAACAACCTCCCAAACACTTTGCCTGCTAAGCTGCTTGAAACTTCACTACAGTACCATGTACAACAAGAATCGCGATAATACTACTAACATTAGATTTATTTTCAGAGCACACAAACAGTTTTTGAGTCATCAAGCAATACTACTCGGCAAAAAAATGATAAACAAACAGAAATACAGTAATGGTAAAATAAGGATATGTTAGCAAAAAAATAGATAATGATGAATCATGGAAGGAAAACAAATGTTGGATAAAGTTACGAGTAGTACCGTATTTACTCGAGTAATAGCCACACTTTTTATGAAGAAGACCCTTGCGTCTACTTTTACAAAAGAACACATATACAGCCAATCATTGCGTTGCGCATAAATAACATAGCAGATAACCAGATCGAGAACATGATTCTCCATACAAATGCAATGTTCACAGATGGTATCTTCACACAAAGACATTATTTCTGTTTTGTAAACAGCTGGAATCATGCTGTTGATTGCGGTGACTGGCAATCTGGGTGCTCCGCGGAAAAGCGAACCCTCAGGTTTTCTTCATAAAGAGTGCAGCTATTACTCGACTAATACGGTATGATGAAAGAAAAACACATCAGAGCAACTGAAGATTGAGCGAGCCCTCCTTTGTGCATCTGCTCTTCCATGCAGCAGTGCAGAGCAAAAAGGCTGAGATTGCTGCACTATACTAGCAAAATTATTATATAAAAAGTTTAGACCTGGCTTCCTTACAAGCTCCAATTTTACAACTCTTTCGTAGCAGTCATGCTACACCTCCAATTGTTTGACTAGGTTATACACGTTCCCTGTGCAATCAATCCCATTTGCAAAACCAATGAGCATATTTAAAGAAAAGTAGCTCACCAAAGATTCATGAAGAACGAGACAGCCTTGTAAGCTGCCGCCTAGTGCCGCAAGCCTGAAAGTCTCCGACGTGTAGCCAGACGGAAAGCTCTGCTGCAACAGCAGGTAACTCGACTTCAAGTGCCGCGGACTGAAACTGTACAGTCCGAGGGGGAATTTGGCAGCAATGTGAATGGTATCATTCATTGCACTGCCGTCTGGAATGACGAAATAATGCACGAGACTTAGGCATAAAATCAAGAAAGGAGAAGGGCTGGTGATAATCGAACACCTCTCAAAACCCGAGACTTAGGCCAAGGGGATGGGGGTTCGAAGGTACAAATTGTGTCCATGTCGCTTCGTTTCTGAACCTTGTATCATTTGCTCGAGTTTTAATTTTCAAACTGCTCGATTAACACGAGGCTAATTTTGATTTTACTTTTGACAAATGAATTAATTATTAAACAACTGAAACAGAAAAGAAAAAACAGGCCAAAGAAAAGTTTTGAGGAATCCTACCTTCACTCTTAGAGACAGCCAGGTCTAAAGTAGTAGTGCTGGCACCATAGGGCAGTGACCAGTAATGCTGAAGCTCAGAAAAGAACATGGACCGTGCTTCTGTTTTCTCTAAATCAGCAGATTGTTTAGCGAGTGTTGTCGGTCGCTGTTGGAGTAAAAGAAAACAGCAAGGTGTTAAATTTAGAGTGACCAAAAATTCAAAAGATTAAAATGTAGCAACCCAGAAGCTGGGACATGAATACCTACCTCTACATGCAAGTCCTGGATATCAACAGAACAGGAGTCTTCCAGCCCCAAAGCATCTGCTCTATCAAATGACCATTTGCTAACCCATGTAGAAGATGGCAGCTTAAATCTGAAGTGTGCAAACAAGCCACACTCAACCATGGTAGACAGCAAAGAGAAAATATGGACTACATAACAATGCGCAAGACATTCTGCTCATAAATAAAGTTTAACAAAAAATTGTTCAGCCTTTCCACTCTCCAGAAGAAGGAAGACCAGCAGAGCTGTACTCGATACACTGTGTGCTTCTTCCTTGTCGTCGTCTGTTTTTCGCGCTGTTTCCTACGATGAATTCCTACCAACACGCCCAATTATCCATTCTTCTATTATAGCTCGAAAGGTTGCCGCCATCTACCAGCGACGGCGGAAACTATACTGGTTGTGTGCTTGCTGCTGTCGCTTATAGATGGCGGTAGCTGTCCAGGTAGGTTTGTGTCGACATACACGGACACGATCCTGGGGAACCTAGCCCTTAACAGCTCCGCTGTAAAAAAAGGAAGTAGTATCATAATTACACTTTTGAGAGGTGGACATCTTCTGGGTCAGCATCCACAGGAATTCCGTGCTTGTGAAGCACAGAGAGTAGAGTCTTCCTGATCTCCTTGTTGTAAGAGTCAAAGTCAAAGACATTCCTCAAGACAGAGGCAATTCCATCATCTGGAAAAGACTAAAAAAAAAAAAAATAGACCCAAGCAATGCAGAAAAGAAGAAAGCAGAATGTAATATAGGTATGTACAGCTTCATGCTCAGGTAGGAATGTGGGCACATTTGCCCGTACTAGTTATATCTGCAACGGTCGTGGATGAGCCTAAGCCCTTTTAGTAAGTCTCATTTCACAAACATGGTAGCCTTAAAATAAATACCAAAGGTCCAGCATTGACAACCTGGCATAATTGTGCCTAAAGCTTTTCTGAACATGTGGAGCAGTTCTTTTAGCTGAAAGTGAGCACCGATACAACGCGGACCGTAAGTTTGTCTGCTTCTTTTGCGGGGGTTGTGGTGACAACAGAATGCCGAGCTCTGATTGGTTTTGAATGAAAGACAGTGGGTAGACCTCAAGGCAGTTTGCTTTGAGGTCTATCCACTATCCTTCAGTCAGAGCCAATCAGAGCTCGGCGTCTTTCTGACGTCACCGCAACTCTTGCGCAAGAAGCAGACGAACTTGCTTTCCGGATTTGTTTTGTGAGAGTCTCCGACTGTCACAGAGCTTTGTCAAGCATAAAATTGCCAAAGTTAAAAGACACATGAAAATATGCACCAAGAAATTACATCTAACTTAAAAGTCCTTGGTTCTGTAAATATGAGGGAGAGTGAACGAAATATGCAAACAACTGAAGCAGTGAATATTAATAATCGTAAAGATTCCAATAGCAATTATGGAGAAAACATTATACCATCAAACATACCGTAAAAAAGGACGCCCTCCCCAGACAAATCGTCCTGCCTGTTTTTCTGACTAAATATCCATAACATAAATATTCTGAAACATCGCCCCCTTTCCCTATTTCCGTCGGACATCATGCGAAGTCCAACGACGATCACATCAATCGCGTGATCTGCGGTACCAGTTGTGTGACAAGCAGGTTCATAGCGGGTCCCCACATTTTTATCTGCGCACGCGATATCCAATCCCGTGACACGCGAGTTCTTCCAACGTATATTGCAACGTAAAATGTGAATCTACTGCGTCTGCAATCTGTGGTATCCGTTCCTGTGATATGCACGTTCATAGCGGGTTCCCGCCTTTTTGTCTGCGATATGCACGCGCAACATCGGTTCCCATGACAGGTAAGCTTGTAGCGAGTTTCCACATGTTTATTGCATCATAAAACTTGAATCTGCTGCGTCCGTGATCCGCAGTATTTGTTCCCATGAGATGCGAGCTCGCGGCGAGTTCTCACGCATTCTTCGCACCGTGAAACGCGAACCTGCTACGTCCGCAGTTTGCGGTTTCCTTTCCTGTGACACAGGAGCTTGTAGCAGATTCCTATGTGTTTTTTGCATCGTGGACCACGAATCTGCCGTGTCCGCGATCTGCGGTATCAGTTCCTGTGTCACGTTTGTAGCAGATGCTCCAATGTTTATCACTATTTTTTTTTTTTATAATGTTTTGCTGTTGCATCTTTAAAATAGCTTACCTTATGTTTTTCACCATTTATGTCTTCAATTTGGGTGAGCGTTCTTACGGGATTTTACGGTAGATGAAATGATACAAAGCCAAGCCCATACAGCACACATCTTTCATGCATTTTGAAATTGCATGGGCACACCACTTTGGAATCCAAACTCTACATCACAAGTTTTCAAACGTTTTAATTAGCATGAGGATCACCCAGCTAGCTTGAAAGCGAGCCGGGGAACTGCTCTCGACATTCCTGAGCAGTTCACAGACATGTCAACGACACACACACTTTGGAGAAAGCTGGAATTGTCTGGCTCATACCAAATAATGCATCAATATGTGGCATATAGGAATGATTGAGTCTGTTCAGGTGCTGAAGAAATGCCAAGGTTCTTGCAAACCCAGTTTGAGGTCCCGTGCACTTGGTTTTGCTTGCCACAATAACAGCTCTTTGGCAAAAAATATTTCGCATTAACCTAATGAAACTTGGCCTGTAATTTCCATATAACAAAGACGCCACTGGTAGGTAGTGTTGTGCACGTTCCTCAAAAAAGGAACGAGAGATTGTTCCTCGTTCCTTCTGATTTTTGGAATGCGTTCCCATTACAATTTCCATATGTGAAAAAGGAATGCGTTCCCGTTACAGTTAGAAAAATGGAACATATCGTTACATATACGTTACATTTGTATTTTGCTAATTACAATATTAAAATCAAGCAGAATTTGTTTTTCTTTTTTACAGTGAAGCTGTCTATGGCTAGGGTTCTGTGGATTTTTCGTGTGCGTGACCAAAAACTCTACGCTCGCACCGCCGCATGCCCACGCCTTCCCTGTATAAAAGATTTTAAGTAAATAACCAAATTAAAGCGTTGACGAACGCGCAAGCAAGATGCCATTTGTTTTAGGCTTTTGCTTTAGAACAGTTACTGCTGCAAACACTGGCACTGCGGCGCGTGGAACACCATACCCTACATTCTCCTTGATGCTTGGGTAATTTAGCAATAAGTCTATTCAGTAGATTAGTTATCAATAGGCACCATTTTCAAGATCAGTAGACTCTCAGGTAGATAACAAAGGTTTCTCAAAGATTTGCTGCTGTGCGACCTGCACTGGCCATGTCTACGCTCGCACCGCCCTCTCTTTGTCATCGTTCAAAGCCCGTTTGCGTGCCTAGTTTCCTTTCCTTTCGCTCTACCGAGGCTTCTGTCTTGCCACGCTTGTCTACTTTCCGCCAGGTGGCGGTCCCGTCGCGCGTGTCTAGTTTCCTCCGGCTCCTCGGGGCGGGTCTGTGTCATGTGCTAAACAGCTTCGCTGGTCATCCACCTTCACAGAGTGGAATGGCTCATGATTTTTTTATCTATCCTATTAAATGGCAACATACGAATTTGAATGCCGTGATGGAAGGGCACCAGGAGAAGAAAACAAGTGGAAGCAGGGTTGATTTTGTTGATATATTCACCTTTAAAAATCTCACCTTTTAACCCTATTCATGTTTGATGTGGGCGATTCAGACGAGTTAAATGTACTGTTACCCCACAATGCACGAGCGTTTTACAACATCCTCACACGTTTCAATCTAACAAAGTCTCTTGTTCGAACTTAACAACAGTTGCTTCTTGATGTTGCTGTCTGCAAGACAAGCAAATGAAGAAGAGGGTAGGGCTTTTGGAAGGTCAGTCTTAAAAACTACCAGCCCTTCTATGTGAAGGTTGGATTTGTTGCTCAGTCTGAAGGTGGGGGATAAGGGGAGAAGGAATAAAGGTTTAACTTTTGTCTATCTTTTAAGTGAAGAGTGTTCGGGATACAATTGCCTATCTTTTAAGTGACCAGTGTTCGGGATACAATTGCCTATCTTTTAAGTGACCAGTGTTCGGGATACAATTGCCTATCTTTTAAGTGACCAGTGTTCGGGATACAAGGGTGCGTTCGATGTCTGGTAACCTGTTCTTTTGTTGTTCCTGTAGGTCTCCTTGTGGAAGTTCAGTGATTGTTGTAGTCAGCCTTGAAGATTTCTGGGTGCATGAGGATTCATGGAAGCAAAGAAAGTAACTGAGTTTGAAACATCCCTCTTTCTTTGCTTTTCCCCTCGACTAAAAGTTTTGCTTTTTGTATTGCAGCCTCGGGCACTAAGAAAAGAATCAATGTCCACTAGCTCTCCTGCACCCGACTGTTACCAAGCGAGGACCACACAAAATAATACCTGAGATAAGTAACCAAACAGTTAACAAGATCCATGCTCTTCGTAAATATGTTGTTTTTATGTTTTTGGAATTTCCCTCTTAGAAATAAAATAAAAATTACCCCACTGGACGAAAAAAAAAAAAGGAACGCCGTTCCTTTTTTTGTTCTAGTAAAAATGTAACGAGTTCCTGTTCCAGTACCACCAATGCAAAATAGAATGGCGGCTTTCGTTCGTTCCTCCTAAAAGGAATGCGTTCCCGGAACGCTGTTCCGTACAACACTGCTGGTAGGCATACTGGTACGTACCTCCAGGTGCTTCACAACGTTGACAACTTCACGGGTCGAGAAGGGATACGCAATGAGGCCCTCGTCCGAGAGATGCCTCAAGTCTCCAAACACGGCCACCAATTTCTCCAGCATCGCAGTTGGCACAGAGGGGCCATACTGCTTCAGGAGAGCCATCTCCGACTCCTTAGATGGGTTGTCAACAGCATGACAGCTGAAGATGTCACCTGTTATAATAGCAGTTGCAAACACCATACATTGATTTGTGCAGTAGACGGAACGGTATCTTTCAATTTTGGTGTGAGAAGTGTGGACGCAGTTACAGACAAACTTGTGGTTTGGTTCACACAAAAAACTCACCTGCCTGCAAGAGGTGCATTTGCCCACATGCACACAGGTGAAGTGGCAAAAAGAGAGTGGCCCCCTACATACAACTGTTTATGTTGCAGCATAGGCTTCAAAGTTTCAACAAACAACAAAGAGGCACCAAAGCACACAGACATAATAATGTTAAATGTTGTTAAACCGACTATAATTAAATTATGTGTATAGTGTCCTGTTCACGAGCATGTATGCAGCAAAAATGTTATCCTGTAATTCTAATTTTTTTATTACATACGGTCCCGTCTTATGGTCACACTCACAAGTTGTTGTGCATACTCCTCACTTAGCCTCAGCTGAAGATTAACCAGAATGCAAAAGAGACAGAACAAAATATCCTAATATCCAAAATGATAGTCCACCTCAAATCAAGATCAAATTGTAGGCTTGTGCGAATACTCAAATTTTTTAATAGTAGCTCTGAATAAGACGCTATTCGATATTCATACTTTTCCAAGCGTTGATTTCGGCAGGTTAGCCCCGTTGAGTGTACTTCTTATCAAGCAGCTGTGTTCTGCAGGGAAGCAACACCCACAGAGTTTGCTTCCACGGGGTTGCTTCACCGCAGAACACAGGTGCTCGGTAAGAAGCGTGCTCAACGGGCCTAACCCGTCGCGATCAACACTTCAAAAAGTATGAATATCGTAGTCACGTGCTTAGGAGGAATGCACACTTTGAAAGCAAGATAGTGTATGCGCGTGCCTGGTATATTTAAAAAGAAACTAAAACTTTGTAAATATTGATATTTACTTTGCACTACGGTAATACCTTCTAGTTTTACTGCAATGTACAGTCGGCAGCAAAATTTTGCGGGGCGCAGGAGCACCAGTCATAAAGACTGGTTGCACCTTCTGATGGCGTGCGGCCGCTCTCAAGATTCATGCTTCAAGAATGCACTTCCTTTCATACACACAGGCCTGTCTTTTTTAATAGCTTCCGTCCGACGCGCACGAGATAATCGGGACCGGTCCAAGGTGCCGCTTTGTCAGCCATCATGCCGCGCGTCTGCCTCAGCCACCGTGATAGGTGTCGGAGCTAGCATGCAGCAAAAAACATTTCGCGTAACCTTGTGTCCGTCTCTGTTATCTCGTGGGCGTCGGACAGAAGCGAGCAAAGAAAACATGACTGTGAACACGAAAGCAAGCGCATGCGCAAGGCGTGAGTCTTGAGAGCGGCAATGCACCATCGGAAGGTGCAGCCAGTCTTTCGGCTGGCGCTCCCGTGCCACGCAAACTTTGCTGCCGACTGTACTTATGGACAGAGATGTCATGACAACCAACGTTCATCATTTGATTAGAGAAAGCCTGCATCTCTATATGTTTACTTTCATGTCAAATACGTAATCTACTTGCCAAGTAGGCATTGGACTTCGAAACCACAGTTCATAAATATAGTTACCATAAAATATCGAGCAAGCGCCCATTCAAAATTTGAAGATAATACCGAAAAAATAGGGGATGGGTGCATGTGATGTCATCAATTTTACATATATGTACTGTGCATATTTTTTCAGATGTTTCATATTTTGGGGGTGGGCGCTTAGCGCGGAATGGAGCGAATGCACGGTATTCTACGGTAGATTAAAATTAACTTAGCTTAGAAGTGGACAAGTAGAAGCTTGGAAATAAGCTTCAAAAGTTTTGCTGGCTTTTCGTTTAAAGAGACACTGACAAGCTATTTATGCTCGCCAAGATTTTTATTTGTACATGAAGTATAAAACCCAACTACCCAGAACACAATTTGCAGCTCGAAATTCGTTTTCTTTCCGCCTGAAAACCAACGATCGAGAACTGGCCGGTTTGAGTCGCTCTCTCTCTTCTCTAAGTCAAATTTGGGAGTTTTACGTGCCAAACCAACGACGGGCATCTGGCACGCCCCAGCGGAGGACTGAGGATTAATTTGGACCACCTGGGGATCTTTTGACGTGCAACTGAAAGCTCGGTTACACGGCGCCTCCTCCGCAATAAGCCTCCGTCAGATTGCGGGCACCTCGGCCGGGATTCGAATCCGCCACATGGGGATCCGGAGGCCAGCGCTCTCGCCTCAGAAGCACCGAGGCGGCTCCTCTCTTCTCTGGGATCTGCTGTTCTCTATGGTTCAGACACAACCTCCAAATATAATCGAAGTCGTGGGTCATCGAAGGCACACACTCAATATTAAAAATGTAAAAAAAATATGATACCCATTTTTGGTGGGTCCTAAAAAGCTGCAAATATCGTTGATTGGAAAAAAAAAAAGGTTGCACAGCCACGTGACTTCCGACAACTTTCTCCTCCTCTCTATTTCTTCTTCCTCCCCAGTCCAGTTTCGGTTTTGGTTTCGAGCTGTTGCATTTTTTTACTTTATTAAATATATATCTGATGCTGTAGCAAAATATTGATTGGGTAGTCTTCTGACACCATAACAAATCGCCTGGCAAAAAAATTAAAAAAAATGTTTTGGGGGTGTCAGTGTTTCTAAGCACAATGCAACAGTAGTGAATGACTTGAAAAAACAATCCAATAATCTATTGCAAAATATTCGGCCCAAACCACTAGTCGCATCAAACTCAAGATCCACTATTTGCAGATGCCAATCAAATAAGATAAAATAAAGGACTGGGCTAACTTTAAGTCTGCAGCCTAAAAAGTAAAAAAAAATTACAGCACCAAAAACTCACGTAAAAGGCTGCACTCAGTGCAACAGCTGTATAGTTAAGAGCATGTGTAACTGCTGCGGTCAAGTACATCCCAATATGTTGCAACATGTACTGCTTCCATCACCTTTGCCACTGCACTCTATCCTTCAGGAGAAGGAAATAAGAAAGAATAATATGCGGAGGAGCTCTTTAGGAGAGCCTAAAATTTCTGCCCCTTCTTCAGCACTTGATGCTCGCTTTCGATCATCCTAGAGTGCAAGGCAGCACAAACGGCTCAAGCATCTGCGTCATTGAGCACTGAGGTAAGCAGAAATGTGCTGCATTTATTCCGTCGGTAAAGTGTCCGGTTTGCGGCGTTAAAATGGTCACAACAAAAATATATTGCAGCCACGTTGTCAAAACACAAAGCAACAGCTTGATCTTGACCAAGTGTGCTTAAAATAAAGCTGTTACCGTCCGCACATGCTAACAGCAGGTCAACGAGTTTCCCAACAATCATAGGTTAGATTTTACTTCGCGATGTCTCTAACGACTGAACCATTTCCAGTCCCCATTGTTTGCTTGTAAGCCGACGTCACGATGTGGTGAAAGTTTTGGGCGTTTTTCCGAAAATCGAAAATTATGTCTTAATGCCAGGAGGGCTATCTTTTTGAGATAGGGCACCTTTCAGGATGTTACGGTAGGCCCAAAGAATAATATTAAGTCCTCACCGAGCGACCCAAAGAAGTCGTTTCCCAAAAAGGGAAATCCAGGGCGGTTGGCAAGCACAATCATACGGAAGTTGGGATGCATCACCACCGAATTGGGCTTGGCTTTGGCCCTATCTAGAACGTAAAGAGAAGAAGCCATTGTCGACATGTTGTCCGTTAAAGACCCTCTGATGTGATGGTCCCACCTGCGTAGTGGACGATCCTGCGTCCATCTGCCAGCAACATCTCCCCTGATTCTACGAGGGCCTTCAGGATGCACGTGACGTGGGTCGGAGCCTTGTCAGCTTCATCTACTACCAGAATGTGACCGTTTTGGACAGCTTTCACCTAGAGCAAACAAAGCAGTGTGTCTCCCTCCTTATTAAGTGTCCTGGTGATGCAAATGTTTTGTCATGTGGATAATGCTTTCAGGCACCAATGTATCAGTTCAGAAAACTGAAATACAGTTGCCCATATCACCAAGATTCAACTACATGTGAATCAACAGCAGGAATGTGGCTGGAGAGCAATAATAATGTGCAGAATAATAAAAGTTGCTTTGGCACATAAGCACTTGTAGATTAGTACAAGCTCACAAAAGAATAAATGCACGGCGCAGCTGTGCTTACGCCGACAAGTTATTTTTTTTAATATAGTATATGTACCTATATACTAAAGGGACAAATCTTTTATTTATTCATTTAGAACCAGTGCCATTGACCTAACTTGCATACCAATTAAATTAAAGGGTGAAGTGCAATTTAAAAAAAATAATGCAGGTCTTGGCACAGAGGTGATCTTGTACTAAAATTTCATTCTTGAGGAATACACTCAGACACCAGCCCTTCAATTTCAAATCAAGCGATTCATGTTGTGCGACTCTTAAAATGAGGGCCAACTGAAAAGTAATGAGATCGATTGTTTAGATTTCAGAATTGGATGACTACAGGCTCTGATCACTCTTCCCATTCAAAGTAGCATCCTTGGAGTTCAATATATTGGTTTAGAATGTTTCAAAACCAATTAAAAAAATGTAAAAGAATGCTTTGGAACACCATTTTCAGCTTTGCAGCCGCGACTCTTTTCACTTCATCCGATTTTCATCGTATAAATAGAACTTCCTTTTGTGCAGTCTTTTTTCTTCTTCCGGAGTTAAAAGTGCCCAGAAGTCACGCAGCAATAAGTTTGGGTGAAATGAAGAGTGTTACAGTGCAGTTACTACTCTTTAAATGTAGACATTAAACTCAATCGCACACCTCTGCCATACTTTCGCATACTCTCAGCACATTTTCGTCCTCCGCCATGACGACACATACGAGATACCTTTGCTCGCTATGACAGAATGCTAGAGAGTTTGACAGTCCACCTGGAGGTTTAGACATGTGGATAACCTTCACAAACATCAGCACAACACTGTCCACCTACCTCCTTGCAAAGAAAAAGAATAGCAATCTTATTACTTCCCAATCAGCCCTCGTAGAAAAGACTGCAAGAAACACTGCTGAAGAAAGCGGTGGTTAGCTTTTGGGCCTACGGGTAGTAGAGTAGGTGCCAAAAAACTCAGAGATGACTGAGACCAGTCATCGCTGAGTGTCCGTTTTCTATGGAGGGCTAAATTTTTCATACATTTCACGAGAAAAGGGAGAAAACCAGAGATAGGTACCAACGGCGAGTCTTCATACACAATCACACCACCTTTCACAGTGGGTTGTAGTGTGAGTGACTGCACTGATGTGTCCCTGAAAACAAAAACATTGCACAATTTCGCAGTTAGTACAACTCATTACACTAACCATACTGGAAGACTCTAGGCCTCGCAAACATAAGAAGGAAAGAACTGAACCAAATACCGTGGAAGCCAATACTGGCAACTCCCGCGGAAAGCGGGCGAAAAGTGATTGCAGCGCCCCTGGCGAGCTCGGAGTCTCCGCTATCAGACGAATTCTCCAAAATGCATTGGTTTTGCCTATCTCCGTGCGAGGTGACCAACAAAAAAAAATTGTCACGGACATTCGCTGCTTTGAAAGTTAAAAAATGGGTGCCAGCTCATGAGTGAAGGACATTTTCTCCGCGTGGGAAAGATGTTACAGCTTGTAGGGTGCAATTTTGGAGTTCTCCCGAAGAAAACATTCTGTCACAACTTATGTAAGCCAGGCAAAACACGAACGTATGCCTTCGCGCTGTTTCGTGAAAAAGGGTAATGTACAAACATTTCAGAACACAGCTTCATTTCAACTTTATTGTTCTTATCAGTCAATTCGTTTTGTTGTTGCAATTCCCATTTCTCATGAATGTTTTGCTTATAACCGTTTCGTCGAATAGGCGAGCTGGCTAATCCCGTTAAGATCGTCTCCGGATGAAGAAGCAAAAGGCAATTTTGAACCACGTACGTCACGGACTTACGGCGATGTCAGAATGCTCTGAAAGAAGTCGTTGTGCATATGCAAATCTGACGCTATTATAGAATAATAAAAGCGGAGTTACGAAAAAAGCAGACTTCTCGCGCTTGCAAAGTAAGAAGGGGAGAGCGCCGTAGCCCCGCAAAAAAAGGTGATTTCAGTCACGTTATTTACAGTGCACAAACTCCGATTGTTAGCGCGGCGACGACTAACATCATCTGCTTCGCTGCATCTTTACTTCTGGGATAAAGGCCGACACCCGTTGAACCGTCTCCACTCTTTCCATTTTTGAGTCTTCTTTCATTTATATTTTTGAGGCGACGCCACTCTGCCGCGTTCTTTCTTCCTCCTGCTTTTATGTTGCTGTGTTTTTTTGTTTTGTTTTTTCTCTTTTTTGTTTTTGTTGTTCACCCGACGCGTAAGCCATCGCGTATCCTTGTTTTGTTTGGCTTAGTGTTTACTCTCTTTCCTTCGCTTCGACCCCCGGTTCGTTTGTTGGTCTGCTACGCTAGGCTCGGACATTTTGAGGGCCGTCTGCAACTTTGTTGTCGTTGTTGTTTTCTTCCACTGTCGTCTGCGATAACCTCCTATTTTCGCCTTCGATTGAGTTTCTGATCCGAAATCGGCATACGTGCTTTTTGATATTTATTAAATATATTAAGAAGTCTAAGCTCGTTATGCATTTTTATTCGAATTTTATTTGTGTACGCCGGCCGGCACGTCTGCTACGGGTCATCGTTTGTTGATCAACCGGCCGCATTCGAGCATACACCAGCGCATACTTAGAAATGGCAGGCATGCCGTGTGCTGCCTACTATTGCAAAAACAAGTTTTTGCGATGTGGTGGAAAATCTTTCTACCGCTTCCCGAAGGCTGAATAAACGTGAGTAACTAAGTTATGCAGCGTTCAAATTAAACTGTTAAAAGTGTAAATAAACAAATGTACAACAATTGCAGCTGAAAAAAAAGGGACGCTTTCTTCTTTTTTTATTAGTTTCGCCCGTTGCTTCCGCTTTGTTTATTGTGAACTCAACATCGGCGTTTTTCTTTCTTTTTTCTATAAGCGCCGCAACGATCGTCATAGTTGAAGTAGTTTTTTGCTGGGTATCTTTGTATCGTCTGCTAACTTGTTTTATTCGCCGTTGTTCGCTTCTTTTCCCCGTTTCTTTTTATTTTCGTCGGGAATGGCGACACCATCTTTTCTGCAAAATTCGGTAAGTGTTTGCACGGTCATTTGTATCCTTACTTTTTGTTTTGTTTTTATGCTCCAGCAGCTCGTGCGCTTGCTCTGGTAATATTAACATGTCGTTTGTGCACGTTTTAATGATTATGACGTAGTTCGAGTAGCTAAACGCCTTTTTCCGCTTCGCAGACGCGCTTCAAACGCGTGTGATTCCCTGAGAGGCGTTTGAGACCGCTAAATAAACTGCTCTATCTTTGTTTATGCGCGCGTTGTTATTCGATTGTCGTTGCAGTTTCGATCAGTGGATTCCGCTTTGCAAGCGGACTGACCGGAATGAATTGTTTCTGCTGTTGGGGTGACGAAACAGCGCACGAAAAGCTTGAGGACGTCGCGGAGCCTATACTTTTCCATTGCGTCGTATGCTTCCGTAGACTCCGAGTCCGCTAAAGGCGTTACTGTCACGTTCGCCGCCGCTCCCATGGGTTTTCGGAGGAGTTTCCAGTATTGGCGAAGCTATATGGTATTTGACTGAACCAAACATCAGACTTTAATAATCTTGTCAAATACCACTGCCAGGCTAGAGTTCAAGACAAATCTGATCTCTCTAAGAGAATTATGCCATGTTCAAAGGGATTATGCTCAAATTTTAAGATTACTGGAAACTTAATTTTGCGAATTTCCCGATTTGAAAAATAATGAAAAATTGATCACGCTAATATATCACCCCGTGGTCCCCAAAAGATATTCCCGAAACCCCCGGTTTGCTAACTTTGCGAAATACTGAGCCAGCAGAAATAAAGCTGTTTACAGAGTATATGAACATTCAATCTAGGTCAATATATGTAAAATCACTTTGCTAAAAAAAAAAAAGCTTTTGCCAGAGAATTAAAGCAGAGTAAAGGATGTCTGCTGCAGTCCAGTTTGTCCTTCCTATTTTAATCGGAGGAGGCAGGCTACCTGTGGAGTTGCACATATTCCCTGGGCCAGTTGAGCAGGAAGAGAAAACGGTCGACTATCTTGTTCTTGCCGACACCCTGATTGCCCACCAGGAGCAAGTGTTCCCCCAACAGAAAATCTTGCAGCATGGCCTCCAAGACTACAGCATGCTGTGCCAAAATAGTAGGAGTCCAGCATTGGTTCCAAGAATACTGATGCTAGCATCATCAAAGTATCAAAACTTAATATTTTTATTCTTGCTAAATAGTAAGTTTTCACCAGCAGTAAAGGATTACCATATTTACCGGTGTACAAGTCACATTTTCTTTACAAAATTTCTGTCGGTGCGTCTTATGTGTCGGTGCGACTTAGTATATCCGCTTTTTCCTTCAAGTATGGAATTTCTGCAAATTTGTCGCAGGGGTTATATATCTTGTTCGATTTGCCGACGAGATTCCTGAAACTGGCTCCTGCTTGGGCATACTATACTGTGATGAGAATACACATATGCAGGCTTATCAACGCAGTCTCGCTGCGCCGACCATACAAATATATGGGGTGACCAAAGTCACCAGGCTCGGTCTAAAATAGATCGTAAAAATCGACGCCTGCACGTAGCAATGTAAAGTTTTCGTCAAGGGTGTATTTCAAAGGTCGGTTTTTTCTTGTAAAATTACAAAGCGTAGCTCTCTTTTTGTAAAAATAGGGCCAAGAAACTTCCCAGGGTCTACGGCGGGCAGCAAAGCAGACAACCAAGTACAGTAACGGGGTGTGTTTGGCGCTCGTATTGATAGATGGCGCTACCTCATCACGACATCTCGCGACCACCATGGTTTATTAAAATGAACATAATCTTTTTGAAATGTACCTTTGGTTAAAAAATAAATGCGGACAATAAAAGCAAAACTTAAAGTAAAAAAAACGCGTCTGCATAACGACGGCGCTTTTGCTGCCAACGGATTTCGTCTGCGTGTCGTCTGCTTTCTTTCGCTGGTTGGCTGTACCTTTGGACGCTGCTCCCAACGCCATCTACCAATATGAATGCCAAACACACCTCGCTACTCGACTTGGTTGTCTGGGTCGCCGCCCGCCATAGACCCTGGCAAGTTTCTTGACCCTATTTTTTTGCAGAAAGAGAGCTACGCTTTGTGATTTTACAAGAAAAAACCAACCTATGAAATACACCTTTAAATAAAAGTTTTCAAGTGTTACGTGCAGGCGTCAATTTTTACGGTTTATTTTAGAACAAGCCTGGTGACTTTGGTCACCCTATATATAAGTGTGACTTATATACTAACTTTTTTATGAAAACTTATAAACCAGAAAATATTGTACCTAATAAATTCAGCACTCCATTAGTGACTGGAAAGATCTATTGTCATCCACCATCCTCACAAATGACTCGTGTAAAACTGTGTTTTTTCTTCTTTTTAATGTTAGAATTGTTTTTTAAAGGAGTATCTTATTCCAAGTGGTGAGATGTATTAATTACCTGCTGGTTGTCGTAGAAAAGGGTGTCAGGAACTTTCACTTGGCTGTCGCCTGCCTTGTAGACGTCCATCTTGGTGTCACCAATGACCACCATCCCATCCTTGACCTCACACCTCACCAACGCTTTGGGCACCGGCATTGTCTTGACGTCAAGTCCCGCATTTTGGAGCTCACGTTCGAGAGCCTGTTTCAGCCAATGGTGGCAGGAACCTTTACAAAGAGCCAAAAGCAAAATGCAGAGCTGTTAAGAAGCATAAGTGTGCCGTCACTGCTCCACACAAACCGTTGCCAGGGGCGTTGCTACGGACGAATAAAAGGACACTGGATTTCATTTTGATAGAACCACTGTGGAATTTATAATGTCTAAAAAGAATATATATAGGAAGCCTAAATTTCCCACTTATCATGACAAAAGTTTGCCGAGAATCGTCTGTTTTTAAAATATTTGCGACGGCAACCTTTGGTCCTTGATACGGTACGTCTTGAGATGCCTGTTGCAGACGACAAACAGCGTACAGAACGACTGAAGTATGCAGTCTGCAACAGTTTGAATCGTTTGCAGACTGACACGATTTTGATCTTGTATTTATTGGGTACATGGCAGGTCCAAGAAAACTCACGACGTTTACAAAAACAAATTGCATGTACTTGCGTGCAATACGAAATACTTTCTGTCGAAAATCATCACACATATGGAGATCTGCTAAAATACAGCGAGAGAAGTGTTTAGAACATGATATTAAAGCAGCGTCAGACCCTCTGCTTATATTTTGCAGTTGACGTGCATCGTAATGAAGTAGCAATTTGTTTTATTATAACACGTCGGTTTGAGACTTTAAACTTAGTTTTTCAGGCTCGCAAGATGGATGTTTGTATCGTACCTGTTTGTAACCATCACACCGAGAAAAAATCCTGCCAATTATTCCATTTTTTGTAAGACCCAAATTAGCGAAAGAGCTGGATAAAAACATCAGGTAAGTTATATATTTGTTACGGACAGTTCGTTTGATCACACACATATGCAGTGCAGCAACTTCTGTGCTGTCAGAACTCCTTGAAACTTGTGTTGGCCTGGACTTTGACGTTGATACACTTCACGTCGTCGTCGTACGTGATTCGGCCTCACAGTGTTTTCACCCTTCTCAAACATTGCGGAAGCCTCCATGGACAGGCGTTCGCACGCTCAAGCACCTCGAGCGTCGATCAAAGCTGTGCACAGGCACTCTTTGCTTCCGAAATCCCACAGAAAGTTGACCCCATGAATAGAAGTTTCACCGCTCGTCACCAACTTAATTAAACGCAGTCGCGTGTCCCTCAAGAAGAATGCACAGAACCCACGAAGCCGTCGTGTCGTCTGCTAGCAAGAGGAAACCGTTGTGAAACTTTATTACGAGCTTTTATCATTGCTTTATGGCACTGAAACGATAGAAAAGTCTTCATGATTAGATATGAAGAAGACAAAATGCTTATAAAAAATGATTTACTTTTTTATCAGACAATTTCTAACCTCACGTCGAGCACCCATGCATTTGTCCATACCAATGGCCCTGGCAATGGTTTGTTTGGAGCACAGTGCCGTGTTGTGACGTCATCACTTACGGGATCAATGCTAACCAACATAAAGAGTGCAGCCCTTCACGAGGTTTTGCTTACACGAGCACTGGCACAATCAAAGCATTTTCTAAAGCCACAAGCTTGCACTCGTGCCTTCCACAACACTGCACAGAAGTTTTAAGATGTAAACTAAAATACTTAAACTAATAATAATGATAATAATAATGTTATATTTTTCCTTAGTGCCCACAAACAGCTATGAAGGCTTTGTGTGCTGCACTGTCAGTTTGTGTTTACAGAAACACTTATTTTAAACAGTGCTTCTGTAAACACAAACTGACACATGTTTCAGAAAAACATGTGGAAATACACAAATACAAGTTTGCAAAGCAAATACAGATACTGCACAAACTCCAAGCCTGATAATATACACTCCTGCAAGGCTAATTTAAATTGAATTATAATAAAAAAAAAGTCACTCACAATGGCCCATGTTATAAAATGCAGACTGCATACGAGATAAGGTGACAATACACAAATTCTATTGGGGTACAGAGTAAAAAATTGAAGACTAGGACTTGTGGGCACATGAAAGTCTATACTCACAAGTAAACTCTCAGTTTTAACAGTACCATGCACTACCTCATAAAGAAAATGAATATCTCTAATAGCCTTTCTCATTGATAGCCTTTCAAAATTAAATAACGATAGCAACGAATTGTGTTAGTCATAAATAATTCAAATTAATTTCTTCTGCACATTTCGAATCATTTCAAGTTGAGTTAAAGATAGCGAGTTCCAACTAATTGAACTGATTTCAAGTCCTGAGGGTACGAGGCTGCAGAAGACGCACCAAGATAATGGTGAAGTAAAAGAATGCGATAACCGAGTGATCATTCCCAACTTTCTTATTGCTGAGCCAAGGATCTTAGAAACATGCGGCGTTTTCACAGATGGGTCAAGAATTTTATCTCCGTGAACTATACATTGTGTTTGTTCCTTTGGCTGCATCACACATACTGTCGAGACCAGTGTCGGTTAAAACGAAATAGCGGCTACAGCGAAGCAATAACAATTTCCCACTCCCGTGTACACTTCTTCAATGCATTTGTGTCTCTTTTTAGCGAAGGAAATTGAGTGGCTCTCGCAGATATAGCAAAGATAAATTTTGTGTTAATTTAAAAAATAATAAAATTCCGAAAGTTGACTAAATCTCAGACCACCACACTTTTCTGCCGTGGCCGAGCAGCCACCCAGAACGGGCCGTAGACGATGCTGCAAAGGTCGCTGGAGGCAGCCTCTGCATCGTCGTCTGCTCCCCCTCATCTGGAAAGCGGCTTTTCCGCATCGCACGCAGAGAACCGGTCGTGGTGTGCTGATAGGGGCGTTCGGAGCGCCAGCGACAACGTAGTACTGGCGGAGATGACGGAGAGAGCCTAGATTTAAGGGAGGGAGCAACTCCAACCATTGAGCATTTGCAATTTAATGGCAGACGCCTCCTGGGCAGATTGGCGCAAGTACGCCTGCATTTGGTTGTTGCGTGGCCAGTGTGGCGAGGAAACTGGGCAGAGAGGTGGATAAGTTTGCAGAAGGTGAACGCTTCTGAGTTTTGACTCCTTGCATGCCGCAGCCCATTTTGCAAACGGGACCCACAAACCACTTGACCCTCACCGAGCAGTTTCCTCCTCTCTTAAATCTAGGCTCTCTATACCAACGAAAAACGAGCTTCACTGTGAACTCGGTGCTGTGCGCGCTTCTTTGTTTGCTTCGTGTTCTGTGACGGCGTCACTGGTCGGTGTGGTCGCTCTTGTGTGGAAGTCTAACTTCGCTTAAGCACCGATTCGGCTAATCATCGCCACACAACGGAGAGTCCCGGCACCACTGGCACCTCGACGGGGAAGACGAAGGCAATCTCCTTAAAACACAAAGCGTGCCATCCTCGATGAAGTTAGCATAAATGTAAAGAATGCCGTCCACCGCCAACATCCTCTGCGGCGGCCGTCGGCAACTGTAGACACGATCCGCTCGTAGATCGCAGGATCGTTTCTCGATCGGAGCTTCTCACAGTTGGCGAGAAGCGACTCCGATCTAGCAGAGAGCGCGTGCAGGGAAGCCTCGACCACTTTCTGCAGGCACGATAAACATGTGCCCGTGACAACCGTGTTACCATTTTTTTTTTTTTTTTTTTTTGCGTGTTACTTTTATGAGTTAAGATGTAACAAAGAAGCTGATAGAGAGAAGTGATTTCCGATTCCTGCTGACTTTGTTATAACTGGTCCTCAACATATACTACAATGTATTTTCCAGACTATAAGTAGCATCCCCCTATAAACAGCAGTTTTCACAAAAAAACTTGGCATATACTGTCGAGACCGGTTATAACGAAGTCAACGGGAATCGGAGATCCTTCGCATATATTCGCTATTTCGTTATAACTGACCGGTTATAACGAAGTGCAAAAAGGAATGGGAAATTGTGATGACTACACTTAGCCGCTATTTCATTATAACCGAGTTCGTTATAACCGGTCTCAACAGTAAGTTGCACCTTTCTAAAAGTCAGTTTTTTGTTCTGTTTTAAGGCACAGTGAAACTGCATTGATAAGACCACACTATGTGCATCGTAATTACAATATACAGTTTTTTGTTTTTTTAAGCTTTACAGATTTGTTTAAAAAAGCTCCTGAAAGCTATACTTATGCAGTTTGTGCAGGCGAGTTTTACGGGCAGAGGGACATAGTACAGGGGCTAATCGTAATGATCCATCGGCTAATTAAATAAAATTTGTTAATTAGCTTTTTAATAAGCAAAAATAGACATTTGGTTTTCAATTAGAAACTTGCTGAGCGTCATGAAAAAACACTAAATCAACTATTTTTAGAAAAATATAAGGCAGGGGTAGCATTTTACGGTGTTCCGTAAAAACACTCCATTTAGACGCGCTTCTAGTTTCAGCTTCTATGAGAGCGCATCTCCTGCGCCCGCGGTCCCGCTCCCCAGTGGCCGAGATGCACAACACATGTGTGGCATACTTCCCCCATCTTACGAGGGAGGCGAGGCGGTGGCTTTGCGCCGCGACCACGGGGAGCGGGACCGCGGGAGCAAAGATGTGCTCCGATAGAAGCCAAAACCTAGACCCGTCCAAACTGGGCATTTTTCTGAAAATTGTAAAATGCTGCTCCTGCCTTATATTTTTTTCAAAAGAGTTGATATAGTGGCTTTTGATGACGCTCAACAAGTTTTAATTGGAACCATATGTCAATTTTCACTAATTAAAAAGTTAATTAACAAATTATATTTAATTAACCGACTGGTCGTTACGATTAGCCCCCTATATTATGTCCCCCTGGCTGTACAACTAACCTGCACAAACCGCATAAGTGTAGCTTTCACGGCTCTTTTTAAAAAAATCTGTAAAGCTAAAAAAAAACTGTACGTGCAAGCAGGAGTTAGTTTCAATATTCCCGCCAACGAATAGAATGAGAAAACTAATCACAGCAGCAAGTTTGTTTTGATGTGCCAGCCGTCGCTTCTACAAAAGAGTGGGCACGGATTACGATAGAAAGCTGATCTGCGGAACAGAAAAGGCTATGTCTGAGACCCATTACAATGCTGCGATGCAATAAAAAGACTGCTCTGCCATTCTTCCTTTGTCGTAAATGTTGATACAGCCTACATCTTGCACATTTAAAGGGAAGCTGAAGAGGTTCTTGAAAAAAGATTAAAAAGTTAGAGGTGAATTCTAGAGTATTTTTATCCCGTGAATCTGAATATCATGTTCGTTTTCCCCAAAGATGTAACTAAACGAGAGCAAATATGAAAACCTCCAACCAGTCATTACGTCATGCCCAGATCTTTCGGCCGCCATGCGCGTGTCGCTCGTGTGGGCAGCACGTGCAATTGCAGGCTTGCCAGGTATATTGCCCCGCACTGACACCAGTCAAGGACATCTCTTTCTGACCTTCTTGAAAATAGCAAGAGTGCGCGTGCATTTAGCTTTGATAGGCGCTGAAGATGCGCGAGAGCGGAGATTTCGAAGACTCTGGATATGACGTCACGCTCCGGGAAAAAGGGGCTTCAGCAGCACCTTAAAAATGATTTTCTGCAGCTTCCGCGCACCAAACTGAAAAATAATCTCGATATTTGTGATCCTGAAGGCCAAATGAAGACGATTTAAGTGTTTCCACTCAAATACGGAACCACTTCAGTCTCCCTTTAAGGTCCATATTTATTAAATAAAACACACAAGTCACACCAATGTATAAGACTCACTAACTGAAATTTGTAAAAAAAGAAAAGAAAAAGTGACCTGCACGTTGGAAAATTTGGTATACCGTATTTACTCGAGTAATAGCTGCACTGTTTATGAAGAAAACCTGAGGGTTCGTTTTTCCGCGGAGCACGCAGATTGCCAATCACCGCGATCGACAGCATGATTCCAGCGGTTTACAGGACAGAGATAATGTCTTTGACCATCTGTGAAGATTGCATTTGTATGGAGATTCGTATTCTCGATCTAGTCATTTGCTATGTTATTTATGCGAACGCGATGATTGGCTGTAATGTGCTTTGCGGGAAAGTAGACGCAAGGGCCTTGTTCATAAAAAGTGCGGCTATTACTCGAGTAAATACGGTACCTTATTACTTTCTGGGCTTATAAACAAGCTGTCCTACAGGGCGTAAGCAATGCAATGACAAGCACTCCTTACTGAGCCAAGCAGGCCTTGTAAATAGTATCGACGACTGGTAGGTCAGGGTACTTTGCCAGGCGATGTGCAATTCTTAGAAGCTGCCGGGTAGACAGGGAGCCTGCGATGGACTGCAGCTGAAATAGCGAAATCAACCACCCTTTTTATCTTGAAAACATTATCTGAGCAGTATTTTCCAGTCAGTGACTAGTTTTTTCGTCACATGTTTCAGCTACAGCTTGGTTCCGTTATTAATATAACCTTTTTCTCATTCTAATAGGGATGTGAGCTGTACTATCTGTGTTTCACCACTATAAGCATTCCTTCGTTGAAAAGCACACGTTTACGGAGGCTAAATCTCCAACGAACCAAAAATAGACAACGTCAGTTAGAGCACACTAACTTTCAAAAGTCATAGCTGTGAGTGTGGGGCACATTTTGTATATTCTAAATTTTCATTTATTTGTCGTTGTAAAAGTTTTTGCGTTTATATACCTTCCGCACATACATTACGTATTTTCAAGAAATAAAATTTTTAAATCTTTTCCTTACATGATACCAACCTCTGTTTCTTTTGAAAGAACAACTAATTGGCCACATTTTGATGTGTCATATTGCCCCATATGCAAATCAGTTGGGGAAATAAAAGCATTTGCACTGATCCTTTGAAAATTGCTACTTTTCCTGCGGTCAGGCAGGGTGTATATAGCAAATTATTATTTTGAAATTCCCTGACTTTTCCAAGTTTTTTGTTGACATATTCAAGTGAAATTCCCTGACCACTGTAGAGGCGGTTAAATATACAAGACTATTACAACATAAGGCATTGAGCATTGAGAACTGTGAGGATCATTTTGCACGGGCTTAATCCAACTTGCATATTCCGAATATTCGGACTTGTCCAGTACGAACTAAACGAGCACTTTCTTACCGCCGACATTGTCAGTGAAGAGACCACTTGCGGAAACACAATGAAAACACAAAGCTCAACTACACACGTCAATAACCGAATGGCAGCATGGCCGCCAGATGCACACTTTTAGATACTCTTCGCTTAAGGCTTGATTGATTGGGGTCTGCGGCTTTCCCATTTGTTACTAAATCTAGTAGCTCTAACTGGATCTAGCTCTAGTATCTCGCTCCTTCATTCAATCCAATCCAATGCATGGCTTGAACTGGATTTGTCGGCTGTTCCATTTGCATTGGGTAGCACATTCTCACATCGGTTGAGCAGAGCCTGCACTCCACTCTAAGCAGAATTTATTGCCTATTTTTCTGCTCCTAAGTCCTCAAGTCTTTGCTCAGGGCACTCGATGGCGTTTCCGGCTCATTTTCCCTGACTGGGCTCACTTTTTGACAATATCCCTGACAATCCCCTGATTATTTCCCGGTAATTAAAATTTCCCTGATATTTCCCGGTTTTCCCGGTCGCTAGACACCCTGTCAGGAAATACGTGAAAACATACCTGCTTGTTTACTAGGCCCTTCAAGGTGAAACAAAGCTCATCTCAATTACTTGATGGTTCAAAGATATCTCTGAAGTGAGCATATAAATGAAGCATCAATTTTGACACCCCTTTTAAAGGTATTCATTGTAGAACGAGTACTCGGTAGTACTGGAAATGACTAGCAAGTTCCAATGCTACAAAACAACATTATTCCATACTCACTGTAGCATCATCTGAAACTCGGAGCTGATGTGCAATTTTTAGCACCATCTCCATGTTAGTTCCAAGTTTTCCAACCTAAAATAAAGAAGATATGAAAATATGGCAACACACAGTCATGAAAGGAAAACAAATATTCAAAACATTATGAAATTAAACATGTAACTATTACTACTTAACTAATCACTAATTTATGAATTCAACAATGTTTTGAGTTAAAATTACTTAGAACCTACATACCAAATGTTATTAATTTTTCTAAATAGGCCCTTTGGCAGAGATTATTGTGACCTCAGCCTTTTATCTGTGGGATGCAGTTAGCCCCCCCCCCCCCCCCTTTAAAATCCAGGGGACCCTAAAATTAGGATTCTGTTTTCCAAGTTTATTTCTTGTGAAATTAAGAAGTGTTTTTCGGAGTTCATTTTTTCTTTTTTTTAGAATTCAAATTCTTTCGAAATTTTGAGTTTATTTTTTTTTGTGTTTCCAACTTGTTTTAATAAAAAAAGAATATCCAAACGGGTGGTTCTCATTTTGAACCCGTTCGCATTTCTACTTCTCTTTCACCTTCATTTCAACCCCGCGTAAAACAACTTTCGCTTTTCTCCCTTTCTCACTTAAACCATTCTCAAAACGAACTTTCGCGTTTTGACCATTCTCAAAACGACTTTTCTTATTTTAACCTTTCTCCTTTGAAATTTTCTCGAAACATACTTTCTGGTTTTGACCATTCTCAAAGACTTTTCTTCTCATTTTAAACTTCCTCCCATTTCAAACTTACTAAAAACATACTTTCTGTTTTTGACCATTATCAAAACTACTTTTCTCATTTTAACCTTGTACATGATCAGGCTAGGGAAAAACAATATTTTCAGCATACACTCACTGGAAACCAAAATAAAGGAACAAATGGCATTATGAAGTCCAGGCACCTGAAGCTTTATTGCACCTTGCAATGCTACTTGGAGAATGACATCTAGAGTGCATGCCATTCCACGGCATGGCGGACGACACATAAGCAAAAATACAATGATCGTAGATCTGTACGATCACTCCGACACCGGTTGTAAATAATTCAATATCCTCACAGGGCATGCCAGATGAGCATAATTTGCATCCGATGATTCACGACTGAAATGAAGAAAAAATATGCGCCTGGTAGGAAAGCCCTCAAGCCACGCAACATCCGCACCCGCACATTTAAAAAAAGAAAGAAAAGAATATGCCGCAGGACCAGTTTGCTAGCGGCAGGATCTCCCTTTACGACTTTCTAAGGAGGGCGAAGGCATTCTCTGGCCTTTGAACGGTCCGTGTTTTGTTGCCCGCGGTCATCTTAGATAGTTTAACCAATTACCATTTTGTGGGAATTCCACTCTTAAAAAGGGGATGTAGACGTTACACCCTTGTCACATATACGACACCCCAAAACTTCAGTTCGACGCACAGCGTGCTGACGTCGAACTGACTGCCCCAACTTTTGCGAGAGGTTTGATGACGGTGCGATATAACATATTAAACAGCTAAAGTATGTATCGAAGTATACAGGAAAAAAAAAACACACAGGTTTTGCAGTTGAGCCTAGAAAACCCAGATAACTTTTTTTTTTTTGCAGTCAGTCACACTTACATTAACTATTTAATGAGTTGTAAAACTCGGCTGTCAAGCCGCTCGTGAAATTTGGTAGCGTCGGTACAACGTCAGTGCGCTGTACATTCAACTGAAGTTTTAGGGTGTCGTATATGTGATAAGGGGTGTAAGGTCTACACCCCCTTTTTAGAGTGGTTAACAATGCTCCAGAATAAAGCTTTACCGAGCATGGGATCGCATTGAGGTGCGATGACTGATTCTGCGGCAAAATAAATTTTGTACTGTGCGTCTCGAGAAGATCCGTTCAGTAGCCTAACGATTAGCCATACGATTTGAATGGCACAATGCTTTGCAAATCGCTTAATTGTAAGGTGACGGTATGGAAAACAGAATATTTCTGTGAACATATTTTGAATGCAATGTATCCCATGCAAAAGGGTTAAAATGATTTATGCGGGGGTGGGAGAGGATCGTTTGCCGATCCCTGCTGGTGGTGCTTTTAATTGAGTGGTGGCGGTGGCGCTTTGTGAGTGGCGAGGTGCACAGTAGGGCGAGAGACCTGCCGCGGCTGTTGCTATGTGATGCTGCCGGTGCGGGCGGTAAGCGATCGCCAGTTAGCCTTAGTGTGGAACATGACATTAAGTGTTCGCATTGATGCACACTGGCACAGGTGGTCCACGAAAATGGATTGACGAACATGTTAGAATTGTAATAATATGTACGATGGCAAATCTGGCGGAATTTTTGTTTGTTTGTTTGTGTGCTTGTTTTGTTTCAGACCTTTTGTTTTATCAAATAACAATTGCTATGGAGTAGCCGGCACTGTTATTAACAGGGCCAACATCGCCATTATTTTTATTATTTTTATTTTTAACACAGAAAAAGAGAGACAGGTTGAAATTCCAAGAGCACTCTAAAAAGGTTGAAACGCCACTTACATGTTTTGAGACAGAGTTTGATTAAACAATAAAGATTTAAGTGAGAGCGAGCTCAACCGAGAAGGGCATAAAGATTAAAGCGCAACGAGCGTTAGGCGATTGGTTTGAAATACGGTGTTCAAATGAGAACGTGTTCAAATGAGAAAGGGTCGAAACGCGAAAAGGGTCGAAACGCGAAGGGCGTTTTGGGAATGAGTTCAAACGAGAAGGGTTCAAATGAGAATGGGTTCAAATGAGACGGGTATAAATGAGAAAGGGTTGAAACGCGAAAGGTTAAAACGCGAAGGGCGTTTTACGAATGGGTTCAAACGAGAAGGGTTCAAATCAGAATGGGTTGTTTCGAGATACACCCATCCAAACACATACCTCAAAATTAAAATTTTAAATTTTTTTTTTTTTTTTTTAAAGAATGATATGTTTATATTTATTAACTTCCAAAGAATGGATTCAGAAACTTCAATAAACATGCAAGATTTATCTCACAATAAGTTATTTTCGGCATGCCGGCAGCCCTCCGAGTCAGCAGGGAGCAAGTTTTTACGTTTTTGATTTAGGGCTGTTCTGTACTCGTCGAACATAGCCAGAACATCTCACCCTCACTGGAAGTGTCCATTTACTCTAGATTTAGCCCGTAGAAAATTCCCAAGTTTAAAAGTATCAATGGCCAAGAGAACCCGATACATCCAAACAGAAAAAATGCCGAACATTTGGTATGAGCAATCTAACTGGTTGAGACCTGAAACAGGGCTTAGGAGTGGTCCTGCCCCGTGACGAGATATTGTGCCACCTTCAGTAACACCCTTTTTGACAGCACCTTCCACTTCAGACCATTTGCTGCTTTGCTGCTCTTCCTTAGTATGATTTGCCTCTTAGTTCTCACCAGTTCATCTGTCAAGGAATGCCTGCTCTGAATTTTGTGCACCTGGGACTAATAGAAAATAATGAAACCTAAAGTTTAAACTTCAAACACATTTTTATCAGTTTCACTTTTTGGCAGGAAATATGGTATGAGGAAATGCACCGTTTGGCACTTTGAAAGTTTAAAGACTTCATTCAGTGGTGTCCTGGACTGAAATTTCCTGAGGAACAAGTTAAGATACTCATAATCTAGAAAGAGCTGACTTCTTCGTGATGAAAACTGAATATTTAAAAACACAAAACAAATTTGTGCAAATTTTTTTGTCTTTTTTAGTGTTGTTTTTTTTATAGAATTGCACTTTCTACATTAATTTTTACCTATAACTTGCGCTACTTCAAATTAAAATAAGGGTTTTGTGGATTGCAATTATTGTTTTATTTTAATTCATTTCCTATAGTTGGTGACAGGTTCAGAGTTCAGGGCGAGAGAAAGGAAGGCTGGGGAGGAGGAAGCAGATGGAATGCTGGAGAGGAGAGGAAGAAACGTACCCCTCGCTCGAGCATTCCATCTGCTTCCTCCTCCCCAGCCTTCCTTTCTCTCGCCCTGAACTCTGAACCTGTCACCGACTCATAACAAAGGAACTTTTTTCTGGAGCTTGTTAAAGGGACACTGACTGACAGGTATTTATGCTCGCCAAAGTTTTACTTGAACATGACCTATAAAAGCTCAACTACCCAGAACACAATTTGCGGCTCGAAATTCGTATTCCTTCCACCCGAAAACAGCCGGTCGAAAATTGGCCGGTTTCAGGTGCGCTACTCTTTTTATGGTCATGTGTCGTTCAAACTGATGCATAGTAAAAATATTCAAAGTCGTGGGTCATCTAAGGCACACATTCAATATTAAAAATGGAAAAGAATATGAACCTTATTTTTTGCTGACCTTGATGAAATAAACAGTAAACCCTTTGGTCAATAGTCGGAGATTTCAAAGGAAACTGAAGTGGCCACTCCTCAGGACCACCGACCCTGTGCTCTCACAAAATGTATTCATAAAACACTATCTTTTGTGCTTTCTACTGATTTTATTTTGCCATCATGACCTCGAAATTCTGAGTTAATCCAATAAATACAAATTGGCAAAAATTTTACCAGTGAGCGTTTTTCTGAGTTTTTCAGATTTATTCGAAAACATGGAACCCTACCTATAACATGCATTTTGCCTCACCCTCTTCACACCACAAGTCATGGACACCCCAGCCACCTTAGCCACACCCCCTGAAAATTCCTGGCTATGCCACTGGTGGGATGCATACTTTTCGCAGGAGCGATTTGGCCAGTGCGCTGTGCAACACGCTGCGTAGCATGGACTTCGTTAAAAATAAAAAAGCTCTTACTACTGGCTTTTATACATGCGGAAGTTTACAATATCCAAAGACACTGCTGCACGAGCTCACCATGCTCTCAATGACTGTCCTCTCTTCAGCAAGGGACAGACTTCTAACAGAGTGAAACAGGAACATGGGCAGGATCTCAGGAGTTAGCCATTTTTCCTGCTTCACTTTCTGGTTGCTCGAGGGTGGCTCAGCAAGGGCAACAATGCGAAACGATGGATGAATCCTATACAGCTGCCTGGAACACCACGATGAAGAAACATGTATAAAAAGGAAGTTATAGACAAGTAGAATCTTAACGTGCATACTGCAGTCCCTAGTCAGAAGACAATAAAAAATGTAATGTCATTTGTATGACAAGCGCCAAAATTTATGATGCTCTTAAAATTAGGTAATACTCAGTGGGAGCACTGTCAAGACATTCCCTCCTGCTGGTTTGCATATGCAGATGACAATGATGATCAGGGGTTTTATGGCACAAATAAGAATGAGACTTTACTCCCTTCTGTTACTCAAGCTCTCACTAACTTTAATTGAAGGAAGGCAACATCACAGAAATAAACAAAAAAAGCAACAATGGATCTAAAAAACAAAAGGAAGCATGTGGTACCTTGTCTTCATGTCACCATCAGAGAAACCACAGGATGACTTTATGGCATCATAACGATCATGGCGTAATAGGCGCTTGCCGTCAAACAGCTGCAGTTCTCGATCTTGAGTTAGCCTTTGGAAACGGAGTCAGAAACACTCTTTAGCAACAAGGTTTGTTTTGATTGCAACACTTGGCACAACTCAATCATAAAACCCAACCTCTCATCCTAATATACCAATCACAACTGAAGATTGAACTGAAGAAATGGTGGAATCAACAACACCTAACACTGGGTAAAACGCTTCTCACGTGCTCAACAACTTGAGCTATGCCATGAAGCTTTCAAACTCTGTAAAAATTCCCAACTGTCAAATTTGTAAACATAGTTAACACAAATCTAAGAGTCCATGGAAACCCATTAACTTCATAGAGACTGCAGTTATGCCCAGGTTCATTACTCTGAGAAAAACTGCAAGACCCTTCACTTTTGCAAGTCCTGCCCATTGCTCCAAACTCGAAGGCAAACAATACAAACGACCAAGTATGAGAGCTTGCTGAAACTTTAGGACCACAAATGCGCCCACAAGGCTAGACATACCAACGACTCCTCAAAACGGGCTGAACATGTTCGCAATCAGTTGGAAAGGGGAAAAACATCTCGCCTTCACTGCCCATATTTGAGCACCAAGTTAGAAAAGCCTAGTCACAATTCCTCTGATTTATCCGAAGAATTGCAGCCAGCTACAAATAGGGAGGAACAACCTGCCTCTGCAGTTGCGAAATAGTGCTAGGGTGCAGCCTGTGAATGCCGTCAAGGACAGCCATCTTTCCCTCAAGAGCAGCCGTGACCAGCGGCGCTTCAATCCAGGTGGTATTCCCGTCGGCAAGTGTTGTACGCTGCTGCACCAAATCACGGCTTCCCATGTCCTGGTACAGCAGCACCACTTCCTGTTCGTAGCCCAGCAGGCTTGCAAACTGCTTCACAAGAGCCGTCTTGCCGCACCCCTGTCACAAAGAATGAAACAGCTGGTTATCAATACTATGCGGAGCGCAAGTTCGTCTGCTTCTTTGCAGGGGTTGCAGTGACGTCAGAGCACCGGGCTCTGATTGGCTCTGATTGAAGGATAGTCGGTAGACCTCCAAGCAAGCTGCCTTGAAGTCTACCTACTATCCTTCAATCAGAGCCAATCAGAGCTCGACATTCTGACATCACCTCAACCCCTGCAGAAGAAGTAGACAAACTTGCGCTCTGCATAAGTTGGCCCACACACTTTTATTCGAATGTGACCAACTGCACCCCAAACAGACAGATGGCGCCTGTGCGGTCTCTCGTCCCAAGCGGTCACAAGTTATCGTAACGCAGGCGATCACATTCAAATGCACATGAGCGAACCAGCCTTATTCATTCGTTCACTTAGATGTCTGAAGAACTACCCCACCCATGTCACTTTCCAACACTGCAAGTGGGCACCAGTGTAAAGCAGTCCTCTCAGGCAAGCAAGTGTTTGCATGGGAGCAGAGTCGTAAAGTATAACTCGTAGTTTCAAGTATTTAGGAACACCTCTCGGGTTACTATGCAATTTCAGCAACTATAACTTATCACAATTCCGGAGCTAATTGCGAGTAGGCCATAGACTTTCCGGTCTTAAGCGAGAAACAGCGATGAACATCTATCGGTGTCAGTTATCAAATTTTCCAGAAACCACCCCCAGATGAAAATCATGGGTGCACCAATGGTGGCTATGCAGTCAAAGCTATGGGCACACGTGCACACTTTGAGCGCCCATCAAAGCTGTGCATGCACACCCTTCACTTCTTCTCAAATAGCTGTCCGAGAGTAAAGAGCGGCAAGTGAGGTGAAGCATAACTGCAATTAAGGGTGACTTAACTGCGGTTAAGGGTGCCCATGTCACTAGAGTATTACTGCCTCTAAGTTTGCTGTGGGCCAAGCATTGAATCAAGATGGAACTATGCCAGTATCTTTACCGCATTAGAAAATGAACCGCTGGTAAGCATTTGCAGCGCACCGATACTATTTTAAAAGAGATTGGAACAAACACTGGTTACTCTTTGTGAGTGACCATAACTGAAACTTCTTGGCACATCTGTAGAATGCCACTAAACTACATTTTCAGGCAAACTTTTATGTAGCACTGCATGGAAGGAGTGAGGATTAAAATTGTGCTCCATGTAACAGAGTTCACAACTCCAAGGGTTTACCCAGGATTCTCAATCTGAGGGGGTGCCAAAATATTTTGTGATAAGAAAATTCAGGGTATGGTACAAAACCACTGCGTGCCCCTACTTTGCAGAAACACACTGTTTCGCGAGACAACTGTGGCCATTGCACAAACATATATTGTATGACCTGCAATGCATTAGACCATGACTATTTAAACACGGCCTCCTTACTAGGCACGACCATAATAGAAGTAAAAAAACCAACCAATAAAACAAGAAATTTAGCAATAAAAAAGGTTAACTAGGAATTATGGCTCCTAAAGAGCTAGCTGCTGTTTAAAGATATAAAAAAAGAGGAGCAGAAGCCAAGTTTCATCCAGCCCCTGTAAGCTTACCTTCGAACCAATGAGGCAGATATCATAAGCAGAGTGAGACATTAGCATTTCTGCTAGCAAGCTTTCATGATAAGGTGTGGTGATGAATGCTGAAGCAGCTCCTGTATTTGGAGGTAGTGAGCCCCTGTTAACCTGTATTGATGCAAAATAACTGATGTCAAATATTATTCCTAGACAAAGCTGGCAAGCACTCATCATTGGGGACCTTTAGAGAAGGCTGCCTAGCAAGCTTACCTCTACAGTGTGCTTGTTGCCGGCAACGGAGACAATTGCCCTTTGAAACAAGTCACTTGAGGACACTGCAGCCTCTTCAATCATAGACTTGGACTGTCCATCCTCAGCCAGATTGAACATCTGGAATGTTATGTTGTATTTAGTCACCAATTTAGCTGGGTCCTCTTATTTCATGAATAAGATACTATTTTAAAAGAAAAGAGTAGTAGTACTTCTTTTCTGTTTTTCTGAATCAAGTATTTTAAAAATGTGATAAAGGTGGTATAACATAAAAAAATTAAAAAAACGGTGACAACATTTGTTATTTGCCACGCTCCACTTTGCCCCAAGGCAAAGTGGAGCGAGGCAACTAAACTACAAGCTTGAACCAGATTTCATAATAATGCAACACCTGTTATTTTACATTCCAGGAGCTGCACTCAAATTCGTTGTGAACTGTTTTTTGTTTTTTAATGCGACAAATGTTAGACCACGTGAATCATAAAAGATTCAAAGACAAATTAGTAACATTTATAAACTAAATGCACTGAGCCAAAGAAAGGTGTGGAAACGGGTTTGAATGTTTAATAAAGGGCAACAGAGCATTCATAATGCATTGAGGAGCAGTAGGCCATCTCTGGTCACAATTATATTTGGTGGATAAAGAAAAGAAAAAATTCTAGAGAACCAACGCTACACAAATTCTGATCTTTCGAAACATATTCCTGAAGTTTGAAAATCATTACTTCACAAAATAGTTACAAAACACGTCAACTGCACAAACTATTTTCATGTTGGGTGCAAATGCTGTTGGCTCACGACTCAGATGGCACACTTCTATAAAGAGGGTACTGAAACACTTGATCCAGAACATAAAAAATGCCTTTATATTGAAGGGAAATTACATCAAAAGATAACTTAAGGTATGCAGCATTAATTGAAAATAAAGCATTTCACAAACAATGTTGCATAACTTTCTTATTTCAAAACAGTACTTACTTTCTGAAAATACCACATATATACTTCATGCATGATGACTATGAAAATACATATAGAAAACTTTTAGACAAGCTTAAATAAACTTAATTTTTTCATATGTAGCATACCTGCTTAGGATGAGAAGGCCTATGTAGAGAAAATCATCAAATATCTCGTTTGTACGTGTAGCCATTCATATGGTAAATTATAACTTTATCTTGCAACATAGTAGTAGATGAATTTCTGATAATTCAAACAAAAATTGTGGCTTCCTGGAGTTTGAATTAATGAGTCTACTGTAAATACTATCTCTGCATAATAATAAAATGTTAGAAACACAAGAATGCCGCTTCCCAGCTTACTGCCACGACAAAAAAAGAAAGAAAGAAGAAAAGCCATGTGACAATTATTGTCCATGCAAGGGAAAGTATCGCTTCAAAGTATGAAAAGATGATATAAAAAATTATCTTCACACAACTGCTAAAAATGCAACTATAGTCAGTGGCAGGTTCAGAGTTCAGGGCAAGCGAAAGGAAAGCTGGGAGGGGGAAGCAGGCGGACTGCTGAAGCGAGGGTGATGTTTCCTCCTCTCATCTCCAGCAATCCATCTGCTTCCTCCTCCCCAGCCTTCCTTTCCGTCGCCCTGAACCTGTCACCGACTATAGTAGTAAATCACATGTATATATGTGGTATGTACTGCATTCACCGGAATCTGCTGCCACTCTCCCCTCTCTCCACAAGTTTTGAAGACTCCACTTACGGCCAGCGCGTCCTGAACTGCCTTTTTACCCTCTTTTGTAAGGATTTCTTCGGGATAGATTCTTGCCAACAGGCTTTGGAAAGACACCGAAGGAAAGCGTTGCTGAAAGAAAAAAGAAAATCCTCAACCTCAACAAAAAAACAACACAAATTAGACAAAAGCTCGTAAGAATATAGACTAAGATATGAGTTACCATAATGTCTGCTATCGTTTCCAGGCTGTCAACGGGAAAGTCGGGGAGTATCAACGCTGGTGTCTTACTGGCCAACAATGAATGAACAAATGACAAGATGCTCGACAACCTAAATGCGAAACAAACAGAAAGAAAAAAAAAAGAAGGTGAGACATAGTAGCATACTGCATGTCCATAAAAAGTGGAGAGGGAACGCTTTCAATCTCCCTCATATTTTTACAATTCTTTTCCGCCTCCTTCTTTCACCACGGGCTTGAAATATTTATGACAATGTTAGAAGCGACCATTTCTCGTGAATAGTGCGTAGATTCGATCTCGCAAATTGAGCAGAACCTTCTGTCTATAGTCGGCTACAAGTCAAGAAGGTAGGAGAAGCTCCTCCCACAAGCGTGATGTGCCCGTTTCAAATCCCTCCGCAGTCGAAAAAAGAGTTCACTGGAAACGCTCCTTGTTCCGCTTCAATGGATAGATAATGGCCACAGAGTGGTGCCAACTCGTCTTCGACCCCCACTTTTTAAGAAAGCGACCTTTGTATTCATCGGAAGGGGAACCGAGCCCCTGAAAGCAGCCTTTGTATCCATCGGAGGGGAAGCTAATCCCCGAAAGTCGTATTTGTTTCCAGCGGAGGGGGAAGACTCTAATCTCCCTCTCGTGGCTTCCACAATGCTGAGTCAAAGTCGAAAGATAAAGCAAGTATGTACACAAAGGCAAGACCCTCCTCGCGCGTTGGCCGCGACATCACGGAAACGATGGGACGCTATTGGATGGGGAGGTGGCGGAGGGATATATGATTCCCTTTGAGGGGCATTTGCCACTGCCTTCTTAACCTGTAACTTACTATAGTCACACGCAGCTCCAGGGCAACCCGATAGAAGGCGACAGTGTGTTCTCTCATCGTGAGCAAATATAAGGGAACGCAACACAGTCGAGCACACTCAAACAGAAATGTGCGAACCAGCCTTTAATGGTGCATCGCAAAATACCTTTTTTCTGGAACATTCCTTGCTCGAGCAATTAAACTTTCCAGTTGCTCCTGCCAAAAAAAAAAAGAAAAAAGGTGAGCACTTTTAATTAAAAGGGGGACGAGAATCTTCAAATTGGCAAAAACATTGTAAAACATACTCTTGAAAAATCACAATTTTTGAATTCTTCATAGCCCAGTGTATATCTCCCCAGAAAATATGACTCCTCTAATCAATCCTCAATCTCTAGCTATTCCAAAAACAGCACATTGCAAGTCTCAGGGTTTACTCGGCTTCGCCTATTTATGTCAAGTGCAATTATGAGGGTTTTGACAATGATCTCACGAATGGATTTCGGTAGACTCGGTATCGTTGCTTTTTGCAATAACTGAACTGTATCCTGAAGCTTTACTTTTTGCCCCCTACTCAATTATAAAAGTTAATTAACTGCAACTTTCGAAAATTATCATTTCATTTATTATCATTTCCACACAATTTATTTATTTATAATAAATAATGCTTCTCTATAAATATAATATTAGCTTTAGGATATATGGCAGACCCTTGAGAAGCGGCATTTAAGGTCAAAAGGTTTTTAGAGAGAAATAACCAATAAAGGTTATCAGTATTAGTATTATTAGAAGAAATGACCCAATTAACGAACAAAAAATGAGGGTGTAAGCTAGCTGCTTCAGGTTAAATATGGTGAACTTAGCCGAGATGGGGGTATTCTAAAGTGCAGCACACACACGGAGAAGTGTTCTCTGTCTATGTGTGGCCCCTCATTAGAAACTTTAGTCTCAGAGAAATTCATAATGTTTGACCTAATTCAGATTGTATATTTTTTTATATTTTTGTTTAAGAAAAAAATAGTTGTTTAAATCTGACTGCAGATTTTGAATCAGCTTTAAGATACATTCTCACACTCTATTTGAGTAAGATATGTAAATATATATTAAAAAAATGTTAAAGAACCTTCATTCCCTCTTAAAAATACACTGACAGAATATTTATGCTCGCGAAGGTTTTTATTTGAACGTGACCTATAAGAGCCCAACTCCAGAACACAATTTGCAGCTCTAAATTCCTTTCCCCCGAAAAGAGCCGGTTGAAAATTGGCCGGCTTCAGGCACGCTCACTCTCTTTTCCATTGTCACGTGGCATTCAAACTATGTGTATCAAATATATTCAAAGTCGTCGGTTATCTAAGGCACATATTCAATATTAAAAATAGAAAAGAATATAAACCGCATTTTTCGTGGCCTCCAAAAAGTCGCCAATACGTTGATCGCAAAAAAAAAAATATGTTGTACAGATCACAGGAAGTACATGTACACGTAATTTTCAATATGGCGATGTACCGCAGGCTGAATGACGCAATGGCGGCGCACGACAAACCAAAGCTGCAACGGACGGGGGGCCGCTACTTCGGAACTGTCATACGTGGTACCGGTCAATCGACCTTCAAGCACAAAACATTAAGCGGAAGTGCGAAAGAATCGCACAACGAAAGGTGCACGCAACTCGGTGGCGGCAGCATCTGCTTCAGACGCCGGAGAAGCAGAGAAAAAAAAAACGGTCTGGTGTAGCCACATAACTTCCGGCCATGAGCTTCTGTGCTCGTGTTTCAATTTCAAACAGTTAAAATTTTTGGTTAAAAAAAAAAAAAAACATTTTTGGGGGTGTTAGTGTCCCTTTGAAGTTACTTGTCCTAGCTCTCTCAATTACTAACACAACACAAAAAGCTGTAACCTAAGATAGTGTAAAACCCTTCAGTTTTGTAGCCTCAATGCTTCACAAATTTGGCAGAGGGGTTATATTTACAACCATTATATTTTGGACATTCTACTGGAAATGCTCCTCACTACCTAGACATTAAAAATATCCAGGTCCCTAAAGTGCAGAAATTTTGCAAATGTAAAAATCCCCCAAATTAGGGGCTTGTAAGCAGTATTACAGCATTGTACTAAGAGTACCAGCAGATCCATTAAATATAACCAAGACTGGGTGGGCTTTGTCTCATGGATATACAGTACAGAAACCAAACAAAGAAAACAAACCAAGCCCACCTTGTAAGCAGAGTTTTCGAGCTTGCGCACTTGAAAGCGAGACCGAAACGGTGGATCAAGCGGGTTGCCTCGGAACGGCGGAACGGGAACACCGAGGGCAAAGACACGGAAATCTTCAGAGACTCGGACTAGCTTCCAGCTGTCGAGAGTCTCCTTTGAGTAGCTCTGAGAGGGGCCATACAGAAACCAACATCAGCAACTGTGCCACATTTGCCTTGCCCTTCAGAAAACAAACAATTGCTACCGACCGCAAGCAGCTTGTCGTATCTGGAGGGGCTCACAAGGAACCGGCCGTCGTCCAGCTGCATCTCCCGGTTTTCGAGCAGGTTGTTGAGAACGGGCAGAACGTTGCGCTCAGCCTTCTCTACACCCTCGAGGACCAAGATGCGCCCCTCTGTGGCCGCCTTGACGGCTGCCTACAGAACAGAGCTTTCAGAAGACTTGTGACACCAACGAGCAAAGACAAGTAGACCTCATCTGAATGGACAAATGCACATACCTGATCTATACAGAGAGAGGCTCCTGCTGGATTTCTCGTCTCTGTTTCAGGTCGGTTTCGGTGGTGTCTCGAGTGAGGGCAACATACTCAACTTCGCGTCGAGTAAGCTCCTGTGAGGACAGACATTAAAGGTCGATTGATACAACACAAAGAGGCAACATTTCAGGGGAATGGTACGGGTGCACGACTCACCAGGTATTGGAATGCGATGCGACGTCGATATGCGCCCGGAGGTCCTATGAGAAAAATGTCTTGGCCCAGGGCATCCTGTAAATCGGAGCAGAACACATCCTTGCCCATTAGCCAGCAAGCTTTTATAATGTGCCAGGCATACAATTAAGAAGTACAAGCGAGGACCCTGTACTGTCCAGCTCTAAGGTGCATTCTCTCCTGCTGAAAAATCCAGAAAGAAGACACCATTCTCAATGTACTGTAACATTGGAAAGTGGAATCGAAACCAAAATAAATAGTTGACTCACAGGCCGACAGATGACGCCAGTGCACTATCCCCCACTCCCTTCTATTGGGAAAGTGGGTTGCTTAATCCACAAAATTTCATGGCAATGAGGGGGTATTTTAGGAGCCACTCAACGGGGTGGGGGCAGTCGGTTCCTTCCAACAGCCGGTGATGCGTCTTGACCAAATCCTGATCCTTTGCTGGCTGAAGCATTCCTGGGGAACTTAGTCGTGCTGTCGTGCCCTGTGCACTAGCGGCTCTGTCGGCCTGGAGACAGTTCCAACACATTTTTCGGACTCTGTGTTCAACCTGTACGCAACAGTACCTTCCAAAAACTGGGGAGCATATCTATTGTTGAAATTTGTTTTTTAGAACTGAGTCTAACAGGGATATGTCATAGTATACTAATCTCAGTAACATAAGATACCAGACCAAACACCGAGTCAGATGTAATTCCAATCCCTAAATACATGACATTACTATACTGTAATTAATGCAAATGTGAATGCGAGCTGGACAGAATAAACAATAGTAATCCCTGGAGAAAGGGAACGGGGACAAAAGACAAACAAAAATCTCCAAACACAGCTAGGTGACTGGTGTGCAACCGAAAAAAAATCCGCCTGGTCCTGGTATCGAACCACGCCTCTCCTGGTTGGCTCAGTTGGTAGACAGCTCCACTGGAAATTGGGAGGTCCCTGGTTCGATACCGGACCAGGAGGATTTTTGGGTCACGCACGAGTCACCTATTTGGCTGTGTTTGTAGATTTGTGTTTGTCCTTTGTCCCCTTTGTCCCCCTTCTCCAGGGGTTATTATCATTTATTACTATAGTCTTGCATAATGCTAAATATAATTAAACTTGGACGTAGATGAACACATTTGGTACTTAAAGGGCAACTCCGCTTCAATTTTGGTTTTGAAAAAACAATGCAGTCCTCTTCAGTTTCGCCTAGGAAGACCACACGTCAAATATTACGACGTAGTTCTGTCTAAGTGTTTCTTAAACGGTCTGGCAAACTTTGCAACTCGCCAAGTTGCCGAAATCGGCTGACTCGAGCGGGCGAATTCAGGCGCAACCAAGAGCGCAGTCAAGGCTACAGCATGGGCAGAGCCAACATTGAGCTAAACGTCATCTTCATGGCCCCTTTTGCTTGTTTTTACTTCTCCGATCGAGCGTAGCGCATGACGTCAGCAACGTTGCCTCTCTGCGCTCAGCGGTGCCCACGTGATTGGCGTACGCGCCTGCGCAGCGCGCTTCTTCAGAGCAGACCGGCCGCCCGCCGTGGTCCCGCCGTTACCGCCGTCTTTCGCGTCACAACCACTGTCGTCGTCTCACCGTTTGTGATTATTGTCTCTCGGAGTTTCGTCCACACTATGGACACCACGTGCGCAGACTTATGCCGCAGTTGTGCAGACGTCGTCGAATGCCGTAGACACCAAAACGTGGCGAAGAGTGCGGTGCGGAGCAGACGACACTCGCGCCTGCCACACGCCCGCCCCCATCCCACCCGTCGTTGGGCCGAGGATCACGTGACATCTCGTACCACGTGATGGCCATGTACTTGGCGGCCCGAGGCCAATGTTGCCGGACGGAGCCAAAGTTTCGGTTTCAATTTCCGCTCGTGTTTAAAATTAGATTTAAAAATATATATCCCATTTTTCGCAAAGCAAACGACGTAGTGTCTTTTACTAGGGCTTTTTGATTCGAAATCACTCAATATTCCGAAATCTTCAGAATTGAGCGGAGCTGCCCTTTAATGCTTTTCCATTAAAACAGTGGTTAAAATTGATCTTTCCAGCACCTACCAGCAAGTCATACTTTGAAATTATCTCATAAATTCATCATATTCAGCTCCTTACTTTCTGCATCATCCATCTCAGGTGCTGAAGAACAGATTGCTTCTGGGTGCTATCCACTGGAACAAGTGGAAGAAAGCAATACTGATTAAACAGTTTTTAAACTATGTTAAGCAATGGCATGTACATGTTGAAATTATATATGCCCCAATCAACTGGCAAGCCTGCTGAAAAAAAAAAAAATTTAGCTGAACCACACAATGCAGATAAGCTAAAAATACTGCAATGTCAGTGAATTTCAGGCATCGACCATAGGTCAAAATTACAAGCTGAATTTTTTTTTTTTCTAGCTGAAAAAACACAGAGCCAAGTAACTACGGTAGAAGTTAAAATGAAGGGAAATATAAAAATGCTAAAATGTCTTCTATGTTGACTCCGATATATGTGCCTAGTCTCCAATACAGGTTTTGTTAGCTTCATTTCAAATAAATGCACCCCTGCATCGCTTAATGCCTTTGAATAAAGCAGGGTATGCTGAATTCATCCATGACTTGAAAATGCTGGGAGTATGCTTGGAGTATGTGTATCCCAACCTTGCCACCATCTTAGGATCATGCGCAAGTTTGTTTGCTTCTTAAAAGGGGTTGCGGTGATGTCAGAATGCCGAGCTCCGATTGGCCCCGATTGGAAGGATAGTGGGTAGACCTGAAAGTAGCTAACATTGAGGTCTACCCACTATCCTGCCGATCGGAGCCAATCAGAGCTCGGCATTCTGATGTCAGTGCAACCCCTGTGCAAGGAGCAGACGAACTTGAGCTCCGCATATCATCCTTGCCATCATGTTAGGTATGGATGCATTCATCCTTGTCGCTATGTCAGGGATATGGGTTACATCTATAACTTTAGGAGATATTTAGTGAACAGATGAACAGATCATAAAATTCATTTTTGCATCCAACATCATTGAGTTTTCCATTTGACCCTTGCATTGAAACTATCGTAAGGGTGCAGGCAAGCTGGTGAATAGACATCGTCCTGTCTATTTTCTGTCTCTTCTACGTTTGATGTTTCCTCTCTACCCCAGTCTCAGGTTAATTCAACATGGCTCGCATTGAACTTTGCACCCATGAGGTGTACCAAAGGAAGTGATCATCTACAAATCTTTATGCGAGTACATAATAACTATATTGTTATCATAGCGTATTGTTACTGACCGGTGTATTCCCTTTCTAGCAGGGTCTGTTTAGTCCTATTAATGCTTTTTTCAATGCAACTTTCAGAGATAAGAATATTTATCGTTGTATTTCTTTCACATAATGACTATACCTTTTTTTATTTATTCTTCTCTACTACAAGTACCAATGGTGAACCTTGCTAGAGTCAATGCATACTTTTTATTGACTGAACTGCTTTTTAGGGCTGCTCTAAAACTAATTGAGGTTATGTAAAAATAAAATAAAAAAAAAGTATCAGGTTAGTTTGTGTTCGGGTTTACGAATATACTCCGTTCACCCCATGGAGGTAGGAAGCTTCTGGAGGCGACATGACGCCACCAGAGGTGAAGCCAGATGTGTGGAGGAACACGCCCCCAACGATGACCAAAACCCAGAGACGCTACTGGACAAAAAGGAGAGCATATCTCTCCTTTTCGTCCAATAGTGTCTCTTGGTTTTGACCATCGTTGGGGGTGTGTCCCTCCCCACTTCTGGCTTCACCTCTGGTGGCGTCACGTCGCCTCCAGAAGCTTCCTACCTCCATGGTTTACCCTTAAAGGCCGACGTACATTTCGCGCTTTCCACTTTTTCAGACACCCTCCTTTCTTATATCCTCTCCATCTTCGACGTTGCCACAACGCGGCTCCCACTCGCAGTTTAGGAGAGGAGAAATCTAAGAGGATTATAGCCTTTGCAGAAAGCCAAGGTTGAGCGTCGGTCTTTAAGCTCAAGCTGCAGCCAATGCTACAAGCACGAGAGCGCGAGGTCGCTGCTTTGAAAGTTTATCCACAAAGCGAGCACGATCGCGCTAGAAATACACGTCTCAACGCTAGGAGCATGGGTTAGCTCGCGCTTGTAGCTTTGGCTACAGTTTTAGCTGAAGGGTGAACGGAGCATAGAAGCGGTGAGCTTTTGTCCGGGTCTGTGAAAAATCCGGTGAGCTTTTGTCCGAGATTCCCTCTACTCAGTACTCACAGAACTTGACAGGTACAAGTTCTTCATGTTTCGCTTTCTTGGTGTTGATGGATACGTCTCCCAACCTAATTTTAGCATCTACGACAAAGAAGAAACAAGAACAGAATTACGACAAAATAAAAAGTGCCCTCTAAATTATTAGCACATTCAGCTGGTAGCAAGAAATAGCTCACTCACCGTGGCAACATCGAAGAGTAGTTTTGTTCCCCCAACTTGAAACAAAAATGACACGGTGCTGCACAAATTGCAACTTCTGTAGTCTTACAAACAATCCCATGTTTCAGCATTACTTCCTTAACTATGATTGCGAACACGCGGTAAAGAACTTTCTGGTTGCAGCTCTCGATCACCCGATCACGCGAGTTTACTGTGGTTCGCAAACGCTACGGCTCATTTTATTTCCTACACAAAAAAACAAAATGTCAATGAGGATAACATATCTCAAGAAAAGCACATATGGGGTACGAATGAGTAGGAACCGTAGGAACCGTAGGAACCGTCGAGATCACACTACGCGCGAACTTTGGATTCGGGATCGGCAACCAGCAGCTGATGCAACTGATGTAGGGCCCGTGCCGGTGCGTTTTTAAAGACAAGGTGGCCAACGCTCATTAAGAAATCGCTAGAAAGCCTACTAAGAATCACAGTTTAAGTGAAAGCCCCATAAATCTTTATAATAGAGATCAGCGAAAACCTCCAACTGAAACAGTTAGAGTTCAGCAAGGAATCACTTCATTGTCAAAGCGAAAAGAATGCTACACAAACAAAGCGTCCCAGCGCTTCCTTCGAAGCAAGCTTTGGGGCGTTGAGGCGCATTGAGGGCGAAATGGCAGGTGTCGGTGCTCACAGAACCGTATAATCACGCACATCATCACCTGCCGCCTTTACGTTAACCAGTTCACCTGGTTCCCCCGTTAAACTCCAACGAAAATTTATATAAAATGAATAACAGTCACCGAGTTTTGTTTGTGACTTGATTACTTTCGTTCACGCTTGAAAACGAAACTTGGTTCGGCATTGGTCAGGACATTGGCCAATGAGAGAGGAGCGGCACGTTTCAAGTGTCCGTTGAAAAACGAGAGCGTGCAGGGAGTGCAGCGGCGAGGAAGCGAAGCGAACGATACGAACCTGACGGACCAAGCAAACCGGCGAACCACCAAGAACCACACGAACAACGAGACTCGGTTCTTGAGTTTAAGGGGGCGAGTACGCTTGGCTCAATTAATTTTATTCTTTTGTGAGCTAAGAAGAGAGGACAGTTGGTGACACGGTAGCTTCATCTGCAATCGGAGCGATGCAAACCTGAAGGCGTTCCCGTGCTTGACGGTGAGCGGGCACAATCTCCACAACGATGGACGGAGTTCCTCAGCGCCCGGACGAAGTAACCGAATTCCGTATCGTCCACGCCGATACTTTCGTAATGTTGTGCAGAATGCACCTCTCTTTCGTGCTCGACATGCCGTACAAGTTATCGAAAGGTAAGCGAGTTCGCGGGCCGGTCATGCTTTGTTGTGCAACAGTGCTCCAGAACTAACCCTCAGTCGAAACTCACTTTACTGCCTTGTCCTTGACAGAGCCGAAAAATACGTACGGCGAGGTACCTTTGACCTTCGTGGTGGCCAGGTCAATTCAGCTCATCATGAATCATTTAAGCTTGGAGGACAGTAAGTCCCTGCTGTCGGGCGTGATGCTGCGGTTCTGAGTTTCTTTTTTCTCTTAGATCTCGGGACCGAAGGCCTGTTTAGGAAGTCTGGAAGTGTCAGTCGGCAGCAGACTCTGAAAGCCCTGCTGATGAGGGGGACGTCTCTGGACTTCAAAAAAGAAGGGTACTCTGTCCACGATTGCGCCTGCGTTCTGAAGAGCCTGCTTGCTGATCTCTCCGAGCCACTTCTCATGAGCGAAACGTTCACTGCCTACTGCAAGATCCCAGGTAGGTTGACCGGTTTCTTGTGTTTGTATCCTCTAATCGATATCTGAGAGATTTTCATGAAAATTGCATTAGTGATCTTCGTTCACAAGTAGCGCTGGTGAAAATCAGTCCACTTCCAGCTGGATTATGGAACTGGAAATGAGGCAGTCCAGCCGGATTCCAGCTGGAATCCGGCTGGACCACCTCATTTCCAGTTCCATAATCCAGCTGGAAGTGGACTGATTTTTGCCTGGTCGCCAGTTCCTCGCATTCTTACACGACCAAAGACTCAGTAATTCATTTAGTGTGATCAGGTGGTGTCAATTTGAGCAGCTAGGTTTGATGCTCAACATTATCTATTTGCGAGATGCGAAAAAGTGCCATAACCCTATGCGAAGCACAAGTTCGCCTGCTTCTCTTGCAGAAGTGGTGGTGACGTCAGAACGCTGAGCTCTGATTGAGGGATTGTGGGTAGACCTCAAAGCAAGCTGCCTTGACGTCTACCCACTACCCTTCAATCAGAGAGCTTGGGATTCTGACGTCACCACAATCCCTGCAGAAGAAGCAGACGAACTTGCACTCCGCATTACAAGTTACCTGTCACACTTATGCTCTGTAACCTTGTCCACAACCATTAAAGGGACGCTGACAGTGTATTTATGCTCGCCAAGGTTTTTATTTCTACATGACGTATGAAAGACCAAATTAGCCAGAACACAGTTTGCAGCTCGTCCGTTTTCTTTCCGCCCTAAAACCGCTGATCAAGAACTGGCCGGTTTGAGTTGCGCTCACTCTCTTCTCCGTGGTCACGTGCCGTTTTCTATGGTTTAAACACAACCACCAAAGATAATCAAAGTCGTGGGTCATCGAAGGCACACACTCAATACTAAAAATAGACAAGAAATATGATGCCCATTTTTTGTGGCTTCTAAAAAAACTGCAAATACAAAGATTGAAAAAAAAAAAAGTTGCACACCCACGTGATTTTGGGTAACTTTCTCCTCTATTCTTCTTCCTCCCCAGTCCGATTTCGGTTTCGAGCAGTTGCTTACTTTGACTTTATTAAAAATATATGTTACGCTGTAGCAAAATATTGATTGAATAGCCTTCTGACATCATAATAAATCTCCTGTCAAAAAATTTTTAAAAACTTTTGGAGGGTGTTAGTGTTTTTTTAAGCTATTACATACATGTACATATAATCTCACTCGCAGGACTGTGTCGAGCAAGGGCACTGCCATCTGTGCGGATAGAGTGCTTAAAAAGGCAGTTGAAAGCAGCACAGCTACTGCTGCTGTTGCTCCCTCCCTCAACTACAGCCTGGCATCGGAACTTCTGGTATTTTTACACCAAGTGTCGAGCGCACGCGAAGTGAACCGCATGACTCCTGAGAGCCTGGCTCTGCTGTTCACTCCTGTGATCCTCTGCCCTCGCGAGGTAATGGTGCATTTTTTTATTCCACTCTGGGTTGAAACTATTGCAGGCTTTCCAGCGAGCAGCTTACACCTCAGCTAAGTACAGGCAAACACAGATCTTTGGGATGAGGCACTAAGATGCAAGTGGCAGACAACTTGGAACAAAATTCAGTTGCATACCTGCCAAGTCTCCCGTATTACCTGGGAGACTCCCAAATTTTCACCAGTTTGTACAGTTAAATGATCAACAGAAAAATCTCCTGGAAAACAAAAATTACCCCCCCCCCCCTCTCCTCCCGCACTTAAAGGGATGCTGAACCGAAATTTGGATTTTGCAAAATAAGGCCGCAGAAGCGTTGAACGGGACGCTACAAACTCTAAAACATCACTCATGCATCGATATCTCAAACGGATGGCCATACCTTTGGAAAAGAAGGGCACGATCAAGTGAGGGCTATGACATCACAATCCTTTTGGAGCAGTTGAGAATGAGAGGAAGCGGCCTCGTTTCTCTCCTTTTCGCTTCGGTTCACCAGCTCAACGGGACGAAGCGAGGATGAGAGGGAATGGAGAATCGTGACTTGACTTGCCTCATTGGCCATGTTCAATTGCGCACTTCTTTTCCAAAAATACAGTGATTCGTTGGAGATATCGCTGTATGAGTGATGTTTTTGTGTTTTGCAGCATCCCGCCTATCAGTACAGCCTCGTTTTGTGAGTTCGAAAGTTTTGTTTAGTATCCCTTTAAACAAGGAGTTTTTTCTGTCGCAACAGAGCAAGGCCCAGCTATATCTCGCCAGCATGAGCAGTGCAATAGAAATGTAATCAAGTTTTCTTCATGCAAATTTGTTGTCAATATTTATTTTTAAAAGACCCCCCCCCCCCCTTCCCCCTGCTTAGAAATTCTCCTGGATGTGGTTTTTCCGAACTTGGCAGGTATGCAGTTGTTTTGTCATGTGGGTCGGCCCGTCACCTCCATCTTCCGAACGAAAAAATGTGTGTGTGCCTGCGCTGAACCAAGTTAGAGAGTGGCTGCAACCAAATTCTAATTTCTTCAACATTTGCACCAGGAAACATGTGCTGGGAAATAAATGTTACAATTTATTTGTGGATTTTACATGCTTTACTATTTACTTTTTTAATACTCCCAGACCTGGCCTGCCAAAACTGAAACTAATGCCGTGAAGGTTTTATTCTTGTTCAACTACTCACCTTCCTTGGCTGCGTGTGGTAGGAATGTAGAACTGAAATTTGAGGAGTCTCGACATGACGTCGCAACAATTCCATCATGCATGCTCAAACGAAAACCTACAGACTTTTGCCCCGTTTTTGTAGTTTAATTTAATGCTTTTTTTATTTTTAGGCACTTGTTTTACATGATGCAGGAGAAGCATACCAGAATAATGTTTCCCAATGCAGTTGCTCTACTCCTTTCATTAAATCAATGTTTAATTTATGCTTGAAACTTTCAGATGAGTCCTGAAGAAATACAGGAAAAATCTGCTGAGTTGACCAAGCCTTTGACCTTTTTGATTGAGAATGCGCATGCCCTGCTCAACTATCCGTCGGAGCTTGTGAAAGACGTGATGAATTGCATCAAGTCACGCCAGGAGATGCCTAAAAGCAACTCGGAGGATGGTGACATTGAGGTATGTGTGGGCATAGTAAAGCGTCTATATGTATGAATTTATTTCACGAGTGTCAAAGGTTTATTAAAGATTGAGGGTTCAGATGCATTGGGCTTATGTGGGCATGGAAAAGTCACAGCTGTCGTATGTTCCAGTTTCTCGTGGAACAATCAAAAAGTGATTGTCGACCGCCAAAACAGAATGGGTAACATATGGTTCCTCGAACTGTACTGAAACAACCTCTCCTTATTTGTACTGGCCTGAATATAATAGTATATACCAGTGGCATAGCCAGGAAACAGGCTTATGGGGCTTCAGCCCCCCCCCCTCCATATCCAGCTGACCCTACAATATATACATAATTTTGACGCCCCCTCCGCACCCTAAGTCATGGACATCTCGGCCACCTCAGCCCCTCCGCCCCAAATAAAATTCCTGTCTACGCCACTGGTATATACGTTATGAAATAATTTCAGCTGAAGGCAGTTTTGTGTAGCAGCTATATATTAGAGCTTTCATGTTCTTTCGATATAGGAGTGCCTTTTTACAGTTAAATATGTTTATGAAAGAAAATACTCTTTACTGGGTTATCATGGCTACCACAACTGTTTTTTGCTATATATTCATATCAGTATATACCGCTTATAACGGACACATCGGGAACCGGAAATCAGTTCGTTCTACCTGTTTTTCGCTATATCTGGATAAAAAAACAAAAACAATGTTTTAGAGCAAGTGTTTACTGCTTACCGAAGAAGCTGTTGGTACACGACTGCACACCATGATTCACAGACGTGCTCACCATTGCTGCCTCTAATGTGTCCAATTGCGCGAAAATGTTCTGTCCAAGCCCGGCACCAACGAAGTACAACCGGAACACATCAACCGCCGTGATCGCCATTTCGGTGGACACTGACGGTTTCGCACGGCAGTTCTCGTCGCTGGCGCTCTCATTGGCTCACACATCCACAACAAGGCCACAGTTCGCAAGGTCTTCGTATGTCATCTCCTCCGTGGCGATGATGATGTCGTCTTCCGTCGTGACGAACTCGACGAGGTTAATGCCGGACGGGATGAGCTGGACCTGTGCCAGGTTCTCCCACATCTGCTGCAGCGGTGTGCAGATCTCGTTACTGGCAGGTACTCCGTCGTTGCTTACAGCAGGAGCCTCCAAAACCCTCGTCCAGGAAAAGTCGTTGCTCTTGAAATAGTGGGCGATGGTTTTGGGCTTCACGTCTCTCCACGCTCTGCTGGCCATAAACACTGCTGTGGCCAACGTAACATTGTGTTCCTTGGGTGGCACCGCGGTGCAAATGTCAATAAGCAGACGTTCGATCGCTCGACGACGGTAGTGCACCTTCAGGTTCGCTACGACTCACTGGTTCATTGGCTGAAGTTTTGCTGTGATGTTTGAAGGCAGAAAGAACACCTCCACGGCGCTAAGCAGTGGGTTGATATGGTGGGCACCGTAGTTATCCAGTAGCAGCAGCACCTTCCGATTTCGCGAAGCCATGTCTGCGTCAAAATCGGCGAGCCGCTTGCGAAGCGGTCCCTCGTCATCCACGCTCTGCAGTTCTGGACATGCGTCCACGGGAAGAGACGATGGTTGCAAAGCCCCATGTTTTGTGGGACTTCCCAATCAGCAGCAGCTCTCGCTTGTCAGTGCTGTCCATGTTGGCGCAAACTAGGAGTGTGACGCGCTCCTTGCTTGTCTTGGCTCCGACGCACTTGTCATCCTTGGACACCAGTTTCTTGGCAGGCAGAAGTTGATAAGAGGCGAGTCTCATCCGCATTGTAGATGTCGTGATCAGTGTAAATGGCAAAGATCTGATCAAGGTGCTTGTCGCGCTAAGCCTGGAGCAACGCGTCGTCAACAGGCGCGGCCTCTCCGACGATGTGTTTGCAAGTGATACTGTGACGATCCTTGAAGCGTTGAAGCCAGCCACTTCCAGGCTCGAAGTTATCGTGCTTCAACACAAACCCCAAGTTCCGAGCCTTTTCCAGAAGGATCTGACTGTTTATTGGAACTGCTTTTGCGCGGGCGTCGACAAACCACCTGTACAGCGCCTCTTCCACATCATTGTACAAAGGCTTGTGGAGCTTCTTCTGGTTTACGTTGCCAGCATCGTCGTTTAGGGCTGCGTCAAACTTGTCCCCGTTCTTGATGATTGTTGACAGCGTCGACGGAGCTATCTCCAACTTTTTGACATTGCACCAAACTTCCTCAAGAATCGCCCGTTTCACCCTTAGGGACAGAACCTTTCTTTTCGGGCTGGAAATGCCAGTGCTTGACATGATCAAGTAAATCCGTGGGCGGTCCGGTCAGTTGCGGTTAGATGCATTCAATCAAGATCGTAGTCAGTCTTTGCCGAGGGAGAAGCAGTTAGTGTAGGGTCTGTAGTCAAAGGGAAATCAGGAAGGCAGTCTGGGTCACAAGATGGTGGGCCAACAGAGAAGCAGCAGGAGTACGCTATCCAAACGGAGATCAGGAGGAGAGTGAACCAGAACCACGCAAAACATTGGAGCATGGTGGCGCGCGGCACGGTCAATGCGATAAGCAAACGGGTTTTTCTAGGTTTTTCCACACTGCCCATGTCACGTGTCTTGCAGAGAAGCATCCCGGAGAAGCAACTTCTCTGAGGTATGCGCTCTCAAGACGCACAGTCCACGCGCTGTTGGTCAGCAGCTATTTTTTATATATTGTTTATTTTAGCTCAGCTTTAATTTTGTGGTACTTTTTACATTAAATTTGAAAAATTTCTGTAAACTTTTGTTTGTTATATTAGCGCAGGCCTTCCGAGATTTTTCGCTAAAAGTGGACTCGAATCACACTGCAGACATACAAACAAGAGTGGGAAATAAAAATTCCTTCATTATATCCGCTATTTCGTTATTTCCGGGTTCGTTATAAGCGGGCTGTACTTATTTACTATACATCTTTTGTCAAGGCTATAGCATGAATCCAACAGAACATTTTTGTATTTCTCTTCAATTCTGCCTGGATAAAATCTTAGTGTGCAATTGCGTTTTTTAATGATACTGTTAGAAACTTGACTGCTGTTCTTGTGCATCTTTTTCCAGCCTATCTGCACGACTCTGACATTCTGTGTTCAGCAGAAGCCAAAGGAAGAGGCAATAAAGGCCTATACAGAGCGGGCCCTAGCTGAACTCTTTGACTATGTAAATGAAATGCCGGAGACGAAGCAGAAAAAAAGATTTGTCAAGCAGGTAGGCCTATGCGTGAGATAGTACATACATTTTCTGGGCACAAGTTTAATATTCATGGCTATTAAGCAGTGGTACTATTTTTGTATAGTATGAAGCATGTTGAGTTCCTGACAAAGTTGCTGTGGTATCTTTTGTTATAAATATGAGGAAGAAGAAAATAAAATAAGATTTTGGAAAGGGTGTTTGCAACTTAGTGGCAACAGATAGGACTGATTAAAAGGAATGGGTTATGTAATGGCGACCAGTTTATTTGACAACACAATGCATCAGTAGAAAGCAAAGCAGTATTATCAGTTCCAATGGGAGCGAATGCACACACCAAGAATTCCTCACAAATGTACATTATACTCTCATTAATTCAAACTCCAGGAAGCCACAAAGTTTGTTTGAATTATCAGAAAGTCCATCTAAATATGATGCAAGCTAAAATTATTGTTTGCCATATGAATGGCTACACATATAAAGCAGATATTTGCTGATTTCCTCTACATAGACCTACTGATCATAAGCAGGTATGCCACACATAAAACATTTGTGAAATGTATGACATAAGTTTATTTAACTCTCAAAAATGTTGTTTGTCATGGACTGTTGAGGCAGCACATGACAACTCAAAACAAAATTAAGTTTGTTCATCAGGCCGAGAAGTTGTCTAATGTGGACTATTAAGCGGACATATAAGCCATTAAAACGATCACCGTGCAGCAGTTTTTATAGCAACTTGCGCGGACGCTGTGACAAGGACCTATGCCATGCCGCCACGTCGCAGCGTCCGTGCAAGTCGCTATGGGAATTTCCGCGTGGTGCCCGTTTTCATAGCTTATGTGTGCCCTGCTTGAGCCCCGTTGAGTGCGCTTCTCACTGAGCACCGATGCACTGCGGAGAAGCAACGCCTGCAGGAGCAAGCTTCGCGGGTGTTGCCTCTCTGCAGTGCACCAGTGCTCGGAAAGAAGCACACTCAACGAATCCGCGAGAACAAAAGTATAAATTACATGAAAACGCCGTTCAAATTAACCGGCTCATGAATACATTAAAAATGTAGCAGGACAGCCAAAATTTTGAAATTTGTTTGAATTAACCAGAAGTATAAAATATCCGAGTTTGAATTATCGTGAGCCTACTGTAGTTGCCCATGTCTTGACTCAGATTTTCAAAGAGAATGCCGGTGGCACCCCCGTCTCCAAGGTCAGAAGAAAGCACGGACGCAGCAAGTCTGCTGGAATAACGCCATATGTGGTTAGAAACTTTTGAGTTTGAGTTGGGTGGTCCCCTCAAAGCGACCCAGCACAGCGTAACCAAGCGCTTGACAAATTATTTTTACAGGGTGGCAGCGTACGGTTTGCCAAATCTGCAGATGTTACACGCAGGCCCAGCATGGATGCAATCCAGGTAACTAACCGGCCACACTGTTGCTAGTCAGAATCCCCCTCGGGTCTTTTTCGTACGGATCAATGCTATTTTCAATTCAATGAGAAAATGGCGGCCAACGGAGACTCTCGAATGCGTGGAGCTGAACGGCGCCAGTTACCGAAAAGGAGCAAAAACGGGCCCCATTTTCCCATAGAAATTTTCAGAAAATCACTTCAAACTTTTTAAACAAAATAATGGTTAGTTCTAAAACTTTGGCATCTGGTTCGAACCACTAGCACTACATTTGAGCGGAGAATGAGTGTTTGGCTATGCGTAGTTCATTTTTTCTATGAAAAAAGTGTCGGGAATGTTTTGGGGAGACATCCTGTAATTTGTTTTTGGAAAAAGGCAACAGTTGAGAGTCAGCACTGTGTTTGTGCTTGTCTTCCACTTGTCCCCGTGTCCTTTGTTTTTTTGCACTGTTTTATTCATTCTCGTGATGCACCAACTCTCCCAACTACACAACTTGCTCCCTTCATCGCCAGAGTCCGGATAAGAAGCCGGTTAAGGACGCCACAGGCAAGAGGTACATCTTCCCAGCTGCATGGCGGTTTCTGAAAAGAAGCACGGGGAGTGCAGCAGCCTACCAGTCACGCCAACGAAGGCGGGCGAGAAGAGTGCTCCGCTTGGCAAGAGCATATTGAGAGCATCCAGGAGGGTCAAGGTGTGTCCTGACCTGCTCTATATTTCTGCAACCTTTCCCTCTGCAATGTTTATACAGGGTGTTTTTTTTTAGTCTTTACAGACTGTTTTTTAAAAAGGTGGGAAAGCTGCACTAATGCAGTCTGTGCAGGTCGGTTATACAACCAGGGGGATATAATATAGTGGGCTAATTGTCACAATAATTTGATTAGCTAACTAAAGTTTGTTCATTAACTTTTTCAAGTAGTGAAGATAAACTTGTGATTCCAATTAACCACTAAATCGGTAAATTTTAGAAAGACTGAGCGCAGAGGGCAGCGCAGGGGTGCGCTAAATTTATCGCTTGTGCAATGGGTGGAAGCGCTGTGCCGACTTGCACCATTGTGCACCAATCCACTTTTGCTGCACCATTCTGCTCCCAAGCGCAGTCACAACTAGTCGGGAAAGTTCTTTTTTTTTTAGAGCTATATTGGAGTATTTGGCGACAGTGGTTTACCGTGTTGTGTTCGTTTAGATAATTATGAACCAATGTTATGGAACCACCATACCGATGTGGTTGTGTCAACGGAATGTAGGTGTCTGATCTCTGAAAGACATGCATAGGTGGCTTTGTCAGAAGTACTGAGGCATCAGTTCATCGTTTAATTTTTTAATATATTTTTTCGCATAGTGGCGTTGAGCATGGCCATGTGTATTTAAAATACCACTCGCATTAAATCGCGTATACCATAAAGTCTCGTATGAAGACCTGCCCCGAGAAATCGCCTGTCCCGTTTGTGAATCGCATCGACGGCGTGATCTGTGGTATTGGTACGTGACCAGCGTGTTCACCGCGGGTTCCCTCGTGCTTATCGCCCCGTGATATGCGAATCTGCAGCGTCCGCAATCTGCGGGTTATCCGTTCCCGTGACATGCAATATCCTAACTCGTCCCCACATTGTTTTCCAGTTACATCCGAGTTTGTAGCGGGTTCTTACGTGTACATCGCACTGTGAAGCGTGAATGCGCATGCGTCCGCATTCTGCTGCCGTACCCGTGAGGGGAGTTCATAGTGAATTCTCGCTTACTTATCGCACCGTGGAACGCAAATTCGCCGTGTCTGCAATCTGTGGTATCAGTAATGAACAGAAAGAGAGTTTGCAGGCTAGCTGCTGATAGTTAATCATAATGTTTAAAACCTGAGACTGTGGTGAGGGAAACGATAGGAAACTTAGAAGTTGAAGAGTTCCCGTTTCACGTAACTTGTAGTCCCCCCACACACACACACATGCACAAAGCATTTATCTTTTCATTTTGGGTGGTCATTCTTTCAGGGCTTCATGGTCTATAAATGTATCTAAGAGCCATCTGTTCACCTGTCATCTAATCTCTGGGGAAAGCGGTAACTATTCTACAAAATGAAACAAACATTTGGCTTCCACGCTCGGCTTCCACGCTCCTCAGTTGTGTCACAAACGTAGGAATAAAAGCAATAATTGGTTACCTCATCTATAAAATTTCTTGTAAATGATGTACGTGGCTACATACATGCGCTGGCACACAAACAGCAAGCCAGTGGGAGGACAAGAACAGTGGGAATGTCCTGCCGAGTGGCGCAAACTCTAAACCGTTGGGCTAGAATACAGATTTGATTTGTGTTTGTCCTTTATCTCCCTTGGTACCCTTCTCCAGGGAATATTATCGGCATCCAAGCAATTGACTTGTGAGGAAAACCTGCCATTTTATGGTCTTACTTGCTAGTTTTGTCACACTTTTTTTTTTTTCATCAAACCCCTAAACAAGTTCCTTTTTTTCTATTCTAGTCAGTCATGTTTGTTCTAGTAAGGGTTAGTTAAGTGTGTCTGTATGAGCAGGAATCTGAAGTTTTCAATATTTTGCATTTGTATTTTTACCAGATAGAGTAGATTTGTAGTCTGTTAATTAACTTAAATATTGGAACACTTTCATGTTCGCTAAACTGGGACTTGGAACGTTGTATATCCTAATAATGAAAACTGGAGTCAGTTAGTATTGGGCTTTATTTCATACCACGCTATTGCATTTCGAAATGGTTTTCTTTCCAACTTATGGAACTTGTGATTTGGGTCAAATAGGCACATACCAGACTGGTACGTAATCTGTTACAAGTAACGAAGTTACTTGTAATCCATTTATCAGTAATTTTGTAAGGAAATAATTACATTTTTCAGAAAGTAATTGTAAAGTAATTTCCTTACTTTTTTTATGTAAGGGAATGATTGTGATTCATTACATTTTTGTTTTCATTCGCAGAGGAAAAGTGTGGGAACTTTGAATATTGACCAAAAACAATTGTAGAAAAATATATATATATATTTTTTTTTTGTAAGGGTGAACTTTACTGGAATCACACTCTCACCTGCATTTACAAAACGCAAGGCCTGGCATTCTTTACATGCTGAAAGCCTTTCTTCACGTCACCTAAAACCTCAACTCAAATCTATTTTTTTTTTTGGTTTTTGCATTTGTAACTTGTCAGCTTGCTTGCCCACAACGAAGTGGTAAGCACACTGATACAAGGAACCGGACTCTCCATACAAACAATATTAGGCAAACTCCCAAGTTCAAAATGTTTCCTTCAAAAAGAAACAAAAAAACGTCAAAAGTGCGCGCGAGCTGGTGTAGCGGATCTTTGCGCGCCTTTTATTTTTGCCCCTTTACTCTTTGCTTCCTTCTGGCCGAGAGAGAGAGAGATGATGACTTCTTTGTATCAACTTCAGGGACCAAGATAATCTACACTGGGGAGAAAAGCGAAATTTGGTGGAGCCATAGTTAGGACACAGCATCTCAATGGGCCAACAGGATCTAGCTGACGTTTTGGGTGTCTAGCGGGTAGGGGAGGCTTTGCGAACGCGTCATTTTCTAGCCACTCAGTTGCGCGTCCAGGTGGCAGCACCTATTTAGAAAAAGCTGGATTAAAAAGGTGTTTAGTGCAGCATACGACATCTTCACATAGAAACGAGGCAAGATGTCCGATGAGACTTTTGAGAGCCAGATGTTGCTCAAGGTCACAAAAGTGTGAGCTGCGGCAACAATAAACGCTTCCATAACACTTGTGTCTTGTTTCATACCCTAGGACAGTAAGGTTGAAAGTAACGCCGCATAAGTAACGGTTACGTTTTGAAGTAACGGTCACTTACTTTAATCGAAGTGTAATTGTAACTGTAATTTGTTACATTAAGCCATGGGTAATTGTAAATCTAATTCCTTACTTTTTTTTAGTAACGTGTACAAGTCTGGGCACAACGTTTTGTTTTCATGAGGCTTAAGTTGTGCTTCTTTTGTTCACTATACCTTCTCTATTGTAAATCCATAAGAGGAACAAACCTGCGACCAGGACAGTTATCAATAGGCACCATTCAGATAAATTGCAATTACGCTGTTTGCTTTTTATGCTATGGGCTGGAATATATTTAAGGAAAGGTTGTGTTTGGAAATGGTTCTGGAACATCACATGGAGATGTTTTTTGTTGTAATATTGTTTTGTATTTAGAAAAGCACATCTGGGCTTATACATGGCTTTCACTGACGTCACATAGCGCACTTTTGACCACCATGAAAGAGAGGGAGAGAAGCTGCTTTTGTAGGAGTTTTGAGTGACGAGTTAAACTTCTATATTCTTCTGGGAGGAGAATAGCGACGTCTGGGCAAATCTGCAAGACACAGAAGAGGGTCCTGGTAAGAGGGGAGCTCCTTCTTCCCCTCCTTCCCGGTGGCCATCAAAGCGCTCTTTGCATGACATGTGCAAACCCTGTATAGCCCCAAGTTTGACCTGAGTGACCAGCTCCAAGATTTACTTATACTGCTATGAAACTCGATTTTGTTGCTCCTGGGCTGCTCCAAAGCAGAACTTTTACTGCTTCAAAGCCGCTCCAAAGGGGCATCTTTGCTGCTCCCAGACCTGCTATAAAAGGCTGAAGCTTGCTTCCACCCCTGAATGCACCCTTTTAGATTTTCCGTCCCTTATCATTGGCGTTTGCGCACCGCAGCATTGGGCCCGTTGCATGAATGGCAAGTTTAGCACACTACTGCGCTTCCCCTGTGCTCCGAGACATTCTAGAACTTTCTGAATTAGTAGTTTTCGGTGATGCTAGGCAAGTTTATAATTTGAACAATATGTTTATTTGCATTAATAAAAAGATTAATTACCAAATTTTAGTTAATTATTTAGCTTAGTGTGATTATTAGCCACCTATATTATGTCTCCCTGGCTGTACCTCCACAAATTATATTCATGTAGCTTTCACGGCGTTTTTAAAACAAGTTAGGAAAGCCTAAAAAAACCAGCAAAAACAAATGCATATAGCTTCTAGGAAATTTTAGCGATATATCACAAGGTCAGTTTAATTATATTTTGACCTATAGACTCTTCATACGTTTCAGTACACCTAACACCTTAATTAAGAAGGGAAAACCACAGTTGCACAGCTGGGATGAGAGATTGGTCCACAGGCCAAGGAGTGTCCTAAAACTTTCCAGAACTAGAAAACGCTGCCTCCGAAGGCAGAGCAGTGCGAAACACTGTTCTGACTTCGGGGCGGTGTTTTTTTGGGGCGTTTTGCACTCTGCCGTTTTAGTCTCACTTTCGCACTGCCGCAGCTATCGAAATTCGCCACGTCATACATAACTCAAAGCATAGTTTTTTTCCTTGAATCTAACAATGCATCTGGCCTATATGAACAATGGGCTAAAAATCTCCAAGTGAAATATACCAGCTAAAAAAAAAGATATTAAAGAAGTTAAAACATTTTAATTAATTAAGCCATTAATCTTTTTTTTTTTTTTTATACTCATGCCTCGACATCCACCACGGTTGATAATGTTATTCTGTAGGAATAATTTCTTTATTTCCAGTGTCATTTTCGTACTGAATATTATCTGTTGGAGAAAAAACACTCCGTATGCATATGGGGGAAAACTAGTTAAAGGAAAACTGAAGCGCTTTTGTATTTGAGAACAAAAACAACACTTAAATTGTCTTCATTTGGCTTCCAGGATCATGAACATCAAAAGATTGATGCGCCAAATAGCCACAACAACACTATCAAAATAGTGCGGAAATAGTCCTTTCTGACGCGTTCAGTGGAAGGAAAGAATTGCAACGTATTATACAGAGATCTCAAAGTTTCCGCTCAGTTCCGCATGCCTTACCCGAGCAAACGAAAATGCTGCACTCGTTCCCTCACAAGCAGCAGGCACAGGGCAGTTGAAGCCTCTGGGTACAACGTCCCACCCGGTGGTTGGTTTTTCGGGTTTTCCTCGTGTCCCTCGATACATTCGGATCAAATCCTTGTGATATGTAAATTCACAGGATGAAATAATGCTAGAATTCACCTCCAACTTATTTTTTTCAAGAACCTTTTCAGCTTCCTTTTGAGACAATTTTCAGTCGCTTCCAATGTGCGGAAATTAAGTCACCGCGAAATATAAGTTGATCACAATACCATATTTTTCAGACTATGCATGTACAAGGGATGGAAAATACTGAGACTGGATTTTAAACCTGACATGAATGTCCACCGATAAAAGCCTTTGGTGCGTTACAAGTGGTGGCAGCGTGATCGGAATTCTGCAGCAGACACAGCACGCTGGCCTGCCGATGCCAGACGAAGCTTCAAGGCCTCCACTAATGCAGGAAAAGTGGCCTTCTCGCTTTTGGGAAGGTGCTCGAAGACGTGAAAGGCTCTTTCTCGCAAGCGTGTCGGCATGTACAGCAGCTTCTGGGCGTTGTTCCAACCATTGGCTGCTGCGCAAGCACAGAAGAGCTTTGCCCAGGATTCAAAGTTCCCCTCACCGGTCAAAACGGTCGGGAGGACATGGGTTAGAGGTTTTGGCTGCCATCTCGCCGCTGCCGCCACTTGTTAGGGACCAAAGACTTTTGTCGGTGGAGATTCATGTTGGGCTTATAATCCAGTCTCAGCGTTCGCCATCCCGTGCACGCGCACGCCCACTTTCAATTGTCGCACTTAATCCTTCTCAGTTCACACACACAGTTACACATGTTTAAAAGTTGGTATTTTACTTCAATCACCTTGCAACATAAAGAGAAACTGTTTCTGTGGGGCAACAATCCTCTTGTTCAGTAAATATAGGAAGAATGGAGCAACAACAAGTAAAATTAATGAAGAAAAAGCAGAAGAAAAGCAGCACTCGTCGAAGTGGATTTATTAAAATAGTTTGTAGTTCGGAGCTCGGTTGTCTTATCTCGTCTCATCCTCTCCTTCCCATGTTCAGCTGGCTCCACCCGAAATGAATAACCAAGTAGCTGAGCTTATTCCCTTTGTATTGTATTTTATGTTGTGCAGATTATCTGCAAGTGTAAACTATACAAGAATTTCTTTTTTTAATGTGAAGGCATTAACTGTCCAATGGAGCGAACCAACGTCATCAGCTTTGAAGCCGTGCCAAACGGCACCTTCCGCTGTCCCAATGCCGTCTGTAGCAGAAATGTGAAGGATAGGCTCCCATTGGCTGGCGCGCGTCATCAAGGAACGAGGCTCCCATTGGCTTTCGTGCGGCATAGTTCCAAAAAACGCCACCAGAGAAGCCCTCTTCATGGCGGCACACGCATGCAGCAACCCGGCCGCCGGTAAGAGGAAGCGGTAGCCGCACAGCCCGCTCAGGTGAACTCCGAAGAAGCTGTACGGCCGAGCTCAGCATGGCGCGACCACTTCACGAGACGTGCGTCGGCCGTCGGCCGCTACCTCGGCAGTAGCGAAACGTGGCCGTCCACGCCAGTATGCCGCAGACAAACCAAGGGAGCGGAAGAACGACATTCATGCTTTTGCACTCACAACTCGTAAGAAATGCTTAAGTGACAAGCCCAGTGCAGTCGTTGGGCTAACATTATTTGACTTTAGACATTACTCGGCAAAAAACTATCTATGCTTTAGGAACCCCCCCTGTTGTGGGTGATGAGCAAGATAACTGCCCCTCAGGCAGACATTGTGGTTGGAGCTAGGCATTGAGGGCACAAATGCCCACTGCTTGCAGTTGTCAAATCCACAGATAAGCGACTGTGGAGTCTCAGAAAGCACGGTCCCGATGCCTCTAAAATAAAGAGCGCTCATGCTTATTTTTCGTTTCTATTGGAGCAGTATGAATTAGGAAAACTATAAGTACCGTAAAAAGAATCCGAGTTTATGTATTGTTTGATTAGTCAGTATGGAATGCTGTTTGTTGGGAACTAAAGCACTAACATTCTTAACAGAGCACTAACAAAGTCAACACCTAGGTAATGTGGACTTTGCACCGGTTGTACACTCTTACGACTGTAAGAGTGTGTTATGACGTTTTTGCTCAGTCTCTGAGCAAAAAAAAGGATGTTTTTTTACTATGTTATGTGCCAGATCATACCATGGTTAAGGTCTATTGATTTAACTGAAAACCTACCCATCAAAGTTTCACCGGCTTCTTTTTTTTTCTTCCAGGATGCCATGTTAACTCCAAAGAGGTCCATAAAGTCGCCAAACTAGGACATCACTGCCAGCAGTGCAATCCAGGACTTCGTCTGAGGGGAAGAGGAGACTGCATTATTCCTTAGGAGTAAGGCTAGGTCTAGGGAGGACCCGCAAAGTACAGGTGTCTTGTCGTCTAATAAAAAGCCAAAATGTGTAGCCCAAAATATTTTGGGGTCTTTTGAGGATGTTGGGACTTGTTTACGGAATCAATCAAATTGTGCAAAACGTACGTCCTAATGATCATCTGCCCACTTTGACAGTAAGTGTGTTGCGGCTTCTCAAAAAGACGAGGATGAATTCGTTGCTTAGCTGGCACTCGGTTAAAAGCATTGACCTCTTTTACTCAATGGTCTATTTAGCTGCAATGCACACTTAATGCTGTAACATGTGCTAGTAGGTACCCTCATGCATTGGCAACATCCATACACGAGGAAACTGCTACTTTGTGTTGATAGCGCAGGTTGAAAATGGGTAACTAAATATACTTTGGTTTTTGGACTGGGTGTATAAAGGTGGAGTCTAAATCTCTTCATGTCCCCAACTAAAAAGAACGCTGCGAGTAAGTTTTCATCCTGCCATGCATGTGCCAAACAAAGTTCTATCGGTGCTTCAGAATAATAATTTCTAGAAATATTTCCAAAAGGAAGTGTCACTTGTTTTTCTGGCTAGTTGCTTTCCAGATAAGCTGTACAAGACGCATAGGACATACTAATTTGGAATGCTTTTGTCTGAAACTGTGGTTTAGCTTCGATTTTATAAGCAACTAAAGGCTTATTTATATGTTGTTGTTTTTTTCTACTTGACAGTTCTCATGGGAGGGCTAGGGTAGTAATAGCAAATGTTCTGAATCATGTCAGTATATAGCAATCAACTCAGTGCAAGTAGTGTTTTAGTTTGTTCTTTTGATTCCTTTGTTGTGCATTATTTTTTGCCAATTTCTTTTTAAAAATAAGCATGTAAAAATAGCTGTCTGCTTTCTGTTTCTAGTCGTTTCAGCTTTTTAATAACTGCCACAATTTTTTGTTTGCTTAGTTCCTGTTTTGCCTGCTAAATGTTATTTCTTGCTTTTTTAACCAGGAAGTTTACTCTTATGAGCTGACTGCAATCTTTTGTTCATACCCTTTTGCTTGAAACATTTGTTTAGATTTTATTTTGCCTGTATTTAGCAATGTGCCTGTACAGTGTCTGTTAAGAACTGATGTACAATAAAAGAAGCTACCTTGCACATCATTGTTGGTGCCACAAGAAAATAGGTGACTGCTTAGGAATCAAGCCCTTGTGAAGATATTTTCACAAGAGCAAGTCTTTGCAGGGTGCTCACTTTGCCACCTTGTTTTGCTGGGAAAGCACGAAAAACTGGGACATTTCTAAATCTTGTGCCTCTGGTTATGCGCCCATCCCGCACCAATATTCATCAACTGAGAGTGTTTCTTGTACAACACTACAAGTGCACACTCCAGAGTTCAGGCTGCCTTCTATTTCAGATTGCTAATTAATTGGCCATCACTGCATTATCTGCCTGAATAGTTTTGTAAATAATGAGCAACCTCCTGCAAATTCATAGATGTGTGGGGAAGGCACTCACCTGCCATATTTGATTGTAATTAACTAGAATTTGTGTGACAAATTTATTATTTCTTAAAGGGAGACACTGCTCTTTGAGGCAAAAGATGCAAAACAAATTCTTGAAATTGTGCTTTTGGAGATAGTAAAATGGGTCTGCATGTTTTTTGCTAATATTTCAGATTGAACTATTTACACTTTCCTGTTTTATGCAAGCCATATCCCCACCTGCACATCTCCAATCTTCATAATTGTTTTATGTGGTAGGTGTGTGTGCGAGGTATCTAATAAGGGTACAAATGTAGTAAATATGGCACCAGGCTCTTTTTTTTCTTCTTATTCTTTATTCAATAATTACCCCGCGGTACCCAAGGGTGTTACAGCCGGGAGGTTTACAAGGATGAAAAAACACATCTTCATTCAAACAGCACACTTGGTCTTCAGACAGCCGATTCCACTGTATAATCGTTCGAACAAAAAAGGAATTTGCAAACATGCATGCCCTAGCGCGATACACTCTACGTTTAAGACTATGATTATTACAACTAGAGACATAATAGGGTTCTTTTAAGTAAGTCTCGCTATTTATTCCTGTTTTATTTTTAGCTATTGAGAATAAAAATTTTAGTCACAGTTTTTCCCCATGTACGGAAAGTGGTTCCCAGTTTAACATTTTTTAAAAATTCTGTACAGCTTTCTTCCCTCCCGTATTGTTCGAGAACGAACCTAGCCGCCCTGTTTTGTATTTTCTTCAGCTTATCAATCAACGTTTTCTGGGCTGGGTCCTAGACAGCACATGCATACTCTAAAATGGGTCTAGCAAATGTTGAATAAGCAGTTGTATTTAGGTTCGGTTGTGAGCATTTTAAGTTCCGTTGAATGAAATTCATTGCCCTGCCAGCTTTTAGAACTACTACTGTGGGCATTCCACAAACAGTCAGATGACAATATGACACCTAAACTTTTGTACGTAAGCTCCTTTGTTATAGGGTTATTATTTATAAAACACTGAGACTCAACTTTTTTCTTTTTCTTTGTAAAACAAAGATGAACACACTTTTTATGATTTAAATTCATTTTCCACGTAGAGCACCAACTATGAATACGATCAAGGTCTACTTGCAACTGGGTGGCATCATTTGAACTCTCTTTCTATGCACTACACAATCACCGGCAAACAACCGAATACAAGAGGAAATTACAGAATAGATATCATTAATATAAATTAAAAACAAAAGTGGACCCAGGACGGAGAGCCCTGTGGAACTCTTGATGTTACATAACACAGTGGCGTAGCTGAGACCATCTGGCACCCGGGGCCCTTAGGTCTTTTGTCACCACCACCCCCCCCCCCCCCCCCCGCTCCCCGAGACCGCAAAGCTAAAAGCCATAACCGCGACGCGAGGTCACGCAGCGATAATGAAATAATAAATACAGGGTTAGCCAGCAAACAGTGTCACCCCCCCCCCCCTTTGCACACCTCTGGTTTAGAGAACGTGAAGGCTCAGTTTAGAGAAATGCGGTCTGTACGCGGCGGCAAGCTAGGCTTCCAACAGGGGTCCCTATCATTTCGTCGAAACTCGTTTCATGGAATTACGTTTCGTGGACAACTTTTCGTGGACACACGTTTCATGGACACACGTTTCGTCGACACGGTGACGTTTCGTCGAAAATCGTTTCGTGGAAAGCACGTTTCGTCGACAAACTTTTTTTTCGGTTTTGAAAGGATTGCCGGAAACTCAAGGTACAAGCGGTTGTAAAAGATGACAAAAACGATGCCTAGCGCAGTTGCTCTCCAAGGAGAGCAACTGCGCTACCCTGTCGCTCTCATCCGTGTCACATGGAATAAGCAAGAGCGCACAGGACTTCGCGCGCAGCCTATTCGGATATTTGCAAGTTACGATGCCCGTTTATGGAACCGAAAGTTACTGGAAGAAGAAAAGTGGTGGAGAAAAATATGCCTAGGCGCAAAACAAAACTTCGATCCAACGGTGGGTTGCAAACAAAGTCGTGGACACAGATGTTTTTTTCATATTCGTTATTTTTAATCAAAAGTACAGCTTAAAGCATTTTATTTCTACATTAGAACCCTAATATTTATATTTAAATTAAACATAAACATTACGCTCAATTATTGAAAAGGAAAAGTGATGCAGTGTTTTACTGGCTACTGCGACTTATGCGCGAAAAAACCGTTTAGTCGCACTCGTTTCGTCGTCATTTATGCTTGAGGGCCGTTTAAGAAGGACATTACATAAGAAAGGGGCTGTAAACAATTTCAAATAAAAATAAATAACAAAATCACGAAAAACAGAGACACTCGCACTCCCGCGAGCACGGTGCCCGCGAGTAAACCTAAAAAATGCTACATTGCAATAAAAAAAACAAAAAAACACGAGAATTGGTAATAGATAAATGAAACATTACGCCAAGTTTAGTCTTATTACACAAACTAAACCATAGTTGGTATCGAATGTGCAACTTAATGCATTATATAGCTTCTTTCGAGCAGCCGCCGCATCCAAGGCCTTGGAAGCAGTAGTACCACTAGACGAGATCTGTCGGCAGCAGCCGACTGGTCCTCAGGCGCGACATTCAATTGTTTTTATCGATGCCAGCAGACAGATACCAGGGGCGAGTTTGTGACCCAGCTCTTTGCATAAAAGAGCGGCTTCCAAATCTGATGTTCTTTGGTCACACATTGGTTTATGTGCATGCAAAGTTTCACTACAAACATAACAAATGCAGAACTATTGTGTTGTTATTTAATATCCAGAAGATAAATATGCTAAAATCTAAAAATCGTATGTGGTCTGTTATGTACAGCACGTTGAAGGAAAGCACGTTGGAGGAAAAAAAGAACCGTGTTTTATTACCGTAAAAGTAAACTACGCGAAACCGAATGCTCAGTCTCCTATAAAGTTTATTGCTAGCGGCTAAGACCAGGTGCCAATTAGCTTAAAAACCGATTTTATGCCATTTTCAACGATAAAATGGTTATGTGCACGGCAAACAGGCCTTGTTTTTTCTTTCAATTTTTTTTAAAGATCTTCAGTGTTTTGACGTGTGGACTATCTATGCTATGTTCAGGTGGCTCTTGAGGACTCTACCAAAAGACGCGACGCGCGGAAAGATACACTTGCTCTGGAAACGACCCTGCCACTTCGTCAAAACAGTCGAAGTGCCGGCGGCCAGCCCGCGAAGGGTTGCATTCGATGACGTACACACATCTCGATCACGTATGCTGCCGAAAGCGTAGCCCTCAAGAGCAGCACATATTGGTGAATGTTTTAAGAATCTAATTTGAGAAAGGACAGTGGTAGAGAACAAAGCTTTCCGGCTTTGACAACGCTTCTCCAAAGGTTCGGGCAAAGACACGAGCGAAACCATACAAATCGTAAGTTCCGACATCGGCGCAATCAATAGCCCCCCCCCCCCCCAAAAAAAAAAAAAACAGAAAAAAAAAACAGCAAACATTATTGAGATAGTTTAAGTCGGTGAGGCAAGATGGCTGCGCACTGGTTCGCCATACTTGGCCCAGTCGGCCATCTTTCATCCATTCATCCATCCATCCAGCACAAGGCCGCGCGCCGCGCAGGCGCAGAGGCTGGGAGGAGGTGCAGCTGGCGGAGCTGGCAGAGCGAGCTGTCGACGAAACGTCGCAACGTCTGTCGATGAAACGAGCGGGTGCTCGTTTCCACGAAACGATCTGTCGATGAAACATCGCACTGTCGACGAAACGATTTGTCCATGAAACGTCGTTCGACGAACTGATTGCCACCGCCCGCCAAGGGTTCACCGCTAACGATTCGGCAAGCAACAGCATGCCGGCGGTCGCCATTTTCTCTAAACAGAGTTTCGATGCAATTCGCTAAGATGTTGTCGCTAAAACGAGCCTCTAAACCGCACGCCTTAAAATGGAAAGTAATGCAATCAAACAATCGTTGGCATACGGTACACTGCGGCGCTGAAGCCAGTCCGTCCACGCAGATTTCTGGAAGTTAGACGGTCTCCAGTCATGGCACGCTGTGGCAACAGGGAAACGCCGTCGCCGTCACAACTTTACGAATTCACTATTGTGACCGCCTCCCGACGGCGAGCGACGCGCTTCTAGAACTAACGGCGGGGTCAGAGAGCGAGGGAGCTTGCTGAGCAGAAGCCTTTCGCCAGCACCTCCTCTCGGCACTTCCCCCTCGGCGCGTGGTGCGGTGCCCTGCACGGGTGGACAGCCATGGGTGCGAGTCCGGGGCGAGAGGAGACGACACGTTGAGAGTTTACCCAACACGTTTACCCCCTCCCCGCGACTCCCTTCGTGTAAGACCTTCGTGATTTCTTTCTTCTTCGTCTGGCGCCTTCTCTTGCTGTCTCGGCGCAGTCCGGCCGTGGTCGGCGCAAGCCAGCGTCGTGTTGCGCTGGGTTTGGCGTAGACTAGGTGGCGTTGGCACGGCGTGCCCGGGCACAGCTCTTTCTCGAGTGCTCCCGCACTTTCCGCGCTTGTTTTTTCCGCCGGTGCGCGATGACTTTGCGCGAGCCAAGCCAGTTTTGCGACTCTGCACCAGACACGTTCGTGATGAAGAGTGGTGACCTCATGCGTCTACACATTCTTTCCCACTTACGAACGAGTCGAGCCGGGGGCATTGCCGCCATAAGTGGCACCCCCCCTCGTGACCGAGACTCCTGGTACCCGGGGCCCACGGCCCCCCCCCCCCCCCGTTACTACGCTACTGCATCAACATAATCAGATTTCTTGCCGTTCAGTACTACAAATTTACGACGCTGGAACAAGTAATTTTCTATCCATCTAAGCGCAGTCATGTCTAGGTTTAACATTCTCAGTTTATTAAGAAGGAGTAGTGTGAAACCGTGTCGAACACGCGCGCCTTTTCGAAAATCCAAGAATATATATCTATTTGCCCTCCCTCGTCAGCATCAGATGCAATATCATGGTAAAATTCAACAAGTTGCGTAGTACAAGAGAACCCATTATGAAAACCATGTTGTTCTTTAATCAGTAAGTTGTTTGTTATCATATGACCGATTACCTCTGAATATAAAATATGTTCGATGACTGCATGAGATGGAATTAAATGGGCCTATAATTTACGACATCTTTTTTTGGCCCACCTTCATCAGTTATCAGGCAAAAGTCCTGTGTCCAGTGACTTGGAATAAATTATATAAAGGCAGACCGAAATCGGGTAAGCACAGCGCTTTAGTACACGCGGACAAATGCCATCCGGTCCAGTTGCTTTTGTCTCATCTATGTTTTTAACGCCATCTCAATACCTCTCACGCTAAGTTCAACTGGTTGCATTAATTCCACCGTGCTAACAGTATATGGATCAACATAGTTGTGTTTGGGCAGAAATACAGACCGAAAGTAATTATTTAAGCACGTTGCTTTTTCCGTATCATCCGAAACTGCCTTTTATATTTCCTGCAATAAATATAATTTTAAAACTGGAAAATTCCAGTGTCATTGAAATCCTATAAATCGTTCTAGAACTTTTATTTATACCTTATTAGATTGCACAGACTCTTCGATTTAGATTTTTTATTTTTTGAGTTCAGTATTTCAATATAAACTTAATCATTCCCACAATCTGGAAATTAAACCTTCAATGTAAACAAAGGAAGATAAGCTAGTAAGTTTCATTTGGAGTGGATCATAAGTTGTGAATCACTCCAAATGAAATTTACATAGCTTATCTGTACAAATTTACACAGATAAGCTACTATGTACAAATAGTTTTTTTTATTAATAGTTTCGAAGTTTTCAGAAATGTTCAGCCCTATGTAGTATGTAACATTTCTCTGCAGTCGAATAAAATAGACACGTTCTCAACACCTCTTCTGCGAGAGAATATTCCACGCTAACCATATTTGACAAACCAGGCAACGGCTCTATCTTTCATTAATGAAGCTCAACATTTCTTCCCACGGCTCTGTTTCCTCCCTTAACCTCTGTAATACCAGACACAAAATAGCAGTGTGTGACTGTGTGTCAAAAGCCATGTCTGGACTCGGACTTGAACTTTGTTTAGACGTCTGACTTCTTGTCTTCAACAGATCGGCTGCCTCAGTGGAACTTCGAGAGTCGCCCGAGCTAGATTCGATGTCTGCAACAAATATATTGCTTACAAAAAAAAAAAAAAAAAAAAAAAATATATATATATATATATATATATATATATATATATATACGCCCTCTATCTGCTAGAAATTTTCTGCCACCCTCTTGGACTGTGAAAGCCCGCTCAGCCAATTGGCTCAGCGCGATTCTCTACCTGTGTTTTGCGGTTTTGCATTCGACGTTTTCTGGCCCCTCTTGAAAGTTTCCACTTAATATTTCTGAAGCATAGCTGTGTACCCTTTCTGTGTTACCTTCCACTGTGGGAAATAGGGCTGGTAAGCATGGGCGTCGGCAGGATTTTGTCTTGGGGGGGGGGGGGGGGGGGCAAACTGACAGTCCTTTTTGGGCGTGTGCGCTCAAGGGGAAGGGGGGGGGAGTCCCACAGTAAAATACGAAAGAGCTGAATACAGCTTGCAAGATACACTTAGTTTTTATGAAACAATTATTTTAAAAAGTACAATGCATCAGTAATTTCAACGTAAGAAATTTTTTTTATAGATATGTACAGGCACAGTGAAAAAACACAAGGAATTTAGTCTATGACGCGGCAAATCAACAAAACAGTCCACTTAGTTTATAATTATCTCAGAGATAAAAAAGCACAAAGATTTTATAGGCAAGTATTGGCATCATATATGATCACCGTACGCAATAAAATAGCAAGACAGTGCACGTAAGTCACGCGCACACATAATAAATTGTCGCAGCAATGAACAATACCTTTTTATTTCCATATTTAACAATATTTGACGTTTATACAAGTTTTTAAAAGCTACCCCAAGTTGGCCTATGTTCCAATTTACAACTCTAGTTTTCTGCACAAAATTGTCTTCGCTCGTAATATTAACTCGAGGCATTTCCCGGGTTGTGGTCCGTGGAAGACACCTGAAAGCTGCGATAGCTGTGTTGGAAAGCTAGCACAGCGGGGCTACCGCCGGAGGGTTAGTTGCCATTGTAACTTTCCCTATTTCCTCGACGTGGGTTCCCTTAGCTTGCCATGCTCGCTCTGCCTCATTTCAGAACTGGAGCAAAATTTTAGCCCTCTGGTCCTTATATTGGTTGTTATATATTTGACCAAGCTCAGCTTTGCATGAATACTCCAGTTAAAGACGAGTTTGACATACCTGTGAGAGTCGAGTTGAGGGCAAAGCTAATATTCAGCTGGCTCTTTAAAGCCGGAGGATGCTCAGGAGTGACGGAGACAGCAGGTATACATCAATAGATTGCAGGTCATGACACAGCTCTGAGGTCACGTGCTTCTTCGTTGCACAAGATGGATTGTCATTATCACTGTCAGCTTTCCGTTTAAAAAAGCTTCTGATGTTCATTTTCAGTCCTGACCCATATCAGCCCACGGTTGTATAAAAAAAGTGGGATTGGGTGCGGAATGTGGCCCTTTTAAGCAACTGGGCCAGGAAGAGAGAGCCAGCAACAGCAAAGTGTGCCACCGCTGTCACAGATATTCGACGGTGCCACACGTGTGAACACGATGGTGTCAACGAGGACGGTCCGACACGCCTCTCCCGCGTGAGTTATGGCCCGGGGAGTGGTCGTTGTTGACATGGTGCGAACAGAGTTTCGCAGAATTGCATTGTCCAAAAGAGGACGCCTGGCCCCGATTTTGACCTCCCCTCTTCTGCTTTCCCATGACCGCAACATGCTACGGGCAAAGGAGAAGAAAAACCCAAAGGCACATATAAAAAACAGAGCACTGACGTGAGCAGTGGCGTAGACGGGGGTGGTTTGGGGGTTCGGAAACCTCCCCAAAATGCCAAAGCTACCCCCCCCCCCCCCTTCCCCCGGAGCGATGGGGGAGCGCGGACAATCTCAAACTATGCTCCGGAGTCCGTTTCTCCTTATGACGGACCGCGGAGGACGCTACGAGCCATCGGAGCCAATCCAATGCCGCATGAGCGTCACGTCACCTTTAAAATGGACGCAGCGAAGCGCGAGGCGCGTGGTCACGTGATACGTTCACATGCGCTGGATTGGCTGGTATGACTTGTAGCGTCCTTTGCGGTCCATCGTAAGCTGAAACGGAGTATAGTAGCTGCGCCGATTTGTTTTCTTGGGCTTTTTGGAAGAATCCCCCTCCGTGTAGAAGACGCTCTGTTTTTGGGGCATTTGGCTGACTTTCACCTGAATGCCTGTGATTCATCACATGTGATGAATCACAGGCATTCGGCTACATGAATTACACGAAGGTGGAGGAAGTTTCTTCCATTGGGCGAAAAAAGCTGTCAATTTGCCTCCCTTTGTGGGGAGCAACTTTTCCTCCTTAGGCAAAAATAGGTGGCAACTTTCCTCCCTTTGTAGAGGAGCAACGTTTCCTCCTTAGGCAAGAATAGGTGGCAACCTTCCTCCCTTCTTAGGGGGGGAACTTTTTCTCCCCTTTTGGGGGAGCAACGTTCCTCCATCTCTAAAGGAACATAGGTGACACGGGTGTTCCTCCTCCAAAGGAGGAAGTACTACTCCTTTTTTTTTTTTTAGAGTGCAACACAGGACTGCGGTGTTCTCGGAAGTAAATGCCCCTCCCTATGTTTTTTTTTTGTTTTGTTTTTCTTTTTTTGCCAGCTGTACGCGGCTGATCGCCACTGACCGAAGGGAGACCTTAATCTTTTTTTGTGCTTATTGCTGAAGGATACAAGGAAACAAAAGTGCGTGGATTTTATTTTTAGTATTGCTTTCGGTTTCTCCGCTTGCTAGAAAAGCTATTGCGCGACGTCATTCGATCCCCCGTACCCGAGAGAGCAGGGGAAGGGAGAGGGGGGGTAGGCACTCTGGCTTTGGGGGGGGGGGGGGGAGCAAGTGCCCCTTTTGCACCCCCTGCCGACGCCCATGCTGGTAAGTGTCTGGCCATTCAAGCGTTTCTGCTCGACATTCACGAGAAACGAAGGAGGGGAAGGACGTCCAGCGGTCCTCGACGTGATTTTGTGAACTATGACAACTGTTCTCCTCCCTCCCAGATATAATCCGCGTAGATTCCTTCTCAGTCATAGCGAAAAATAGTTGTTCAGGTTGGAATCAGTCGTGCCCTTTCCTTTGCCTTGGTGCTTGTGTGAAAAAAAGGAAGCTCTCCCCAAGACGTGCCCCAAAACGAAGTCATCTTGGTTTCCGTCTCCATCGTCAAGATGTGAGTGTCGTCGATCGTGGCTGTGTTATATTTGTGAGCGTGAAAAATGTATGCCTTTCGGCTATATCTTCTGTGGTAAATTCCTTCCGACAGCTAAGTACTTTGTCGTTTGACAAGCGGCTAATCGGGCGGCGCCGTCAAAACTTATCGAAAAAAAAAATAACGACAAACTAACATTCCAGTCGCATTCATTCTGTCGCGCGCGTACACAACAAAAATAGTCTACAGTACTTTTTCTTGTTTCTGTTTTTTTCGAAAAAGGTGATGATAATGCTTTCTCAATTTCCTCGGGAAAATACACACACCATGGGGTCCATATCACAGGAGCGAATGAGGTTGTAGCGAAAAGCTTCATTTAACCCCCCCCCCCCCCCAACAGTCTACGGCTTATCATTACAAAAATGTGAACCTACTCGGCCCACCAGTAAACCGAACGCCGCTTCGCGGCGGCCGACTATTAGCGGCTAAAGTGTCATTCGGTGAAACGTGGGCGTTCGCTAAAACGTCTTTCGATCAAGTGAGTGCCTCCCGGCTGCACCTATCGAAATCACAGTCCACTCGATTAGGGTTAGCAGGGGCGCCGGTGAGAGTCATACTTCAAATCCAGTGACCGAGCTCGAAAACGGTTTGTTGTCCATGGGGTCGAGTGTTTCTTGGAAAGGTGTATAGACCTTTGAAAAATCGCCTTCTGCGCGCTGCCATCTTTGTCTGCTGGGCTGTGGAACGCCCTCTGAGCATGCGCTGTTGCTCCGCTGTGCGGCATATCAGACGCTGCGCATGCGTCCACAGCTCAGTGACTCAGCATTTTTTCGCCCGGGTGATAAGCACTGCAAAGGTCTATAGCTCCCAGGATTTGCCGCGTTTCGCTCCCGTCTTTACCCGCCTGTTCGAGACTGCCACCGGCGTATCCCTCGGAGCCATGACCCCGCCAATACTGCTGGCCGTAGCTGTGTTTCGTCGCCAACTTTCACGGCTGGAACAATTATTTAAGGCGCAACTGACCATTTTAAATCTCGAGTGAGCGGACAAACTACAGTGCGAACACGGCCCCAAAGCACACAAAACATAGCGTAACAGTGCGACGAATGGCTTCAACACGGATTCCGGCGGGTTCCGGGGAGATTTACGAACCGGTAGTAGCGTTGCATCATGGCCTCGTGCAAGAACCATATATGGGAAAACGCGCGCGCATTTTGTCTCTTTGCCGGAAAATAAATTGGAACTCTTTTCTTATTTGGATCGTACCGAATAGTATGTACCTTTATTAACACTGTAAAAGTGTAATTGTGCTTCAGTTAGCGCATTTATTCTTCATCAGTGCAACGATATTTAACTTCGCTATATTTCAGGCCGAAACCTGTGTTCCACAGCAGGTGTGTAAATACGAGCGCCAGTTCTAAGCAACATAAGAATCGAAAGGAATATAGAGCGTGTTCAAGGTTCCCCCGCGTTCCGGTGACGCTTATATATTGCCAATATGCCAGTCATGTTACCATATGAAAATGACCCCGTCGTGCATCTTCATGAGCGGATAAAAACATTCAAACCGTAAAGAATGAAGCACGTGGGTAATGAAGGTGTCTCTTTTTATTATTTTCTATGCCGGGAAGCTCTTACCAGGTACACTCTCCGGCAATATGAAAGACCCACCGGGAGCGCGTGGCCGAGGCGGTGGCTGGCAGAGGCGCTGCGAGCGCTCCGGGCAATTCCATTCTGCTTCGAGGGAAGGACGCTCACTCGGGCTCAGCTAAAGCGCAACGCACTTATCAGATTGTGCTGAGCCCCGAGTGAGCGTCCTCCCTCGAAGCAGAATGGAATGCCCAGAGCTCGCAGCGCGCCGCCAGCCACCGCCTCACCACCGCCCAGTGGGTCTTTCATATTGCCGGAGACTGTACTTGTTCTGAAAGATTCCGAGCATGCGGGTGATGTTCTGAACGTAGCAACAAGCATCTTTGCACAGAGCAGAAAGGATAAAGCAGTACTTACCTTTTGAAAATCGTACTATGTTCATTCAATTAATTGTTATCGTACATGCACAGGGAGTTACTGATCCAGTGTGACCTCGTATTTCTTGCCATCTCTCTTGGTTTTCCAGACGTCCTTCGTTCGTTTGGCACGTATATCCCCCACGCTGAAAAGCGCCGACGTCGTGTTCGCGCTAACAGCGTCAGACAATGCACATAAATACATGTAGGAAGCCGTTTTAGCACCGTTTTTAATGCGATGAATTCGAAAGAAAAACACCGTAATTGAGCGATCCTTTCGTCTGCCTGATTGAGAAATGTTCCAAGCTACCTAGTACGAATTATTTGGGATATTTGGTCTTATAATCGAGCGCAGGGAGAAAATGCATTTAGCTTTTCCCAGACTTTTCCCATGGCAATGCATTACCGGAAGTAAAGTTTCGACTGGTTTCTGTCTGCGTCAATTTGCGACAGCACACTACCGCCAGTTAAAAGAGTACATTATAATAACTCTATGGTTTATTTTACTTGGATTTTTTAAGCGTATTGCCATGCCTCACGTGTGCGAACGAACATGGTTTTTTCTGCATGTACATTGCATTAAGAACAAAAAAAAATCCTACACCTGATTTATATATAAAACAAAGACTAAGCACCATAAACTATGGTACTTAATTAAATAAATTAAATTAAAAAAATAATTTCAATATCGTAAATAATAATAGAAAATAAACACAGTGGTTTCCAAATGGTATATGTGATTTTCAGCCAATTATAGATACTGAGGTGATACCAACATTTTTATAACTAAGAATCAGTAGAAGCTACCACGCTACTGATGCATATTTGATGCATATCTTTAATCTGTGTTTGCAGCTTGGCGGGCTTCCAAAAGAAATGCAGAGTGTTAAGGTTAGCGTTTTGTACAAAAAGGGGGACAAAAATAATATGGGGAATTATATGTATATATATATCCATATATCAATATTTTATATTGATATGGGCAATTATTTTTTATATTTCAATATATTTCAATTTTATCCGTATTTTCGAAAGGGTTCGAGAAACTTTTGCTTTCACGTATGGTAAAGTTCTCTCGTTAACATGGTATCATCACTCAGTCACAGTAAAGGCCGATCTACAGAGTTCGCTTTATTAAAACAAAACGAATATATTTTACGAAATTTTGAGGACAAAAAAATGAGCCAGTATTTTTATTGATTTCAGTAACGCGTTCGATCATCTAAATGACAATTTAGGAATTAAAAAAAAAAAAAAACTAGAAGCTTACGGTTTTTTGTAGACAGGCGTCAACTCTTATTTCTAGATCTGCATATCCGCGGATTACTTTGGGTCATCTGCGGATATCCACAGTCAACTGGCGGATGCGGATAAAAATGAATCAGATTTGGAGGATTGCGGATCGGATGCGGGTACCAGGGGCTGTGGATGCGGATCGGATGCGGATATCCGCGGGTACGGATCTACATTTTCGCCGAGGCGGCCCATAAACGTGTGCGACCGCTCAGTATAGTCTGAATAAATGAGTGATACTCTGAAGTGCATCAAACTACTCTCTTAAATAAAAGGCGCCAATCGAGGAGAAAATTGTTCGTAACGTCAAGAAAGAACTCATTCTCACCAAAGATCGCTTTAGAACGTTCTGTCTCGCCAAAAAATGTTGACCCTAGAAAAAAGTAAAGTATGCGGGAGCATCAGTCATCCCGGGAAAGCGTGTTCTTGATTGGCAGGGAAAGAGCGAAAAACGAGAGAGAGAGAGAGAGAGAGAGAGAGAGAGAGAGAGAGAGAGAGAGGTGACGTTTTAATAAAAAAATATTTGGGCGGACTTAGCCTTGGCGATTAGGCCGGCATTGTCCCGCCCAAGCGAAAAACGTTCTTTGGGCAAAGAAAACCCAAAACGTTCTAGCCACAAGGAAGTAGAAGCAGCCTGCAAATCGCGATGCTACAAACGCGAGCACGTGGCCCTGAACAGTGTTTGCACTGTACGAGCGAGTGTGCTTGGCAGGGACGCTGCAAGCCCGGAGCTCGCGCTTGTAGCATCGGCTACAAGCGCGAGCTCCGGTAAATCGAGGAAGCTGAATTCCATCCTCTGGAGTGGTGACACTTGCGCCAGCACGAGTTTCCGTACCTCACTCTTGTAGCGCAGTTCGCACATGCCATCCCAGCATCCAGTGCACCAACGGAGAGAGTTCTCATTGGCCGGTATTAATTTAAGAGAGGCGAACCAGTCTGAACCCGTCCATGCTGACGATTATGCTGTTTCTTCTAACAGCAACCTCGACGTTGCGTGTTCAATGTGCGTTTTTTCCCTTCGACAGTTGGCATTAAGTTGTTTTTGTGTCATTCCATGTCAAACGTCCCAGACGCTGCGCTCGACCACCTCCGATTTCTAAAAAGACATAAAAAAATGCATGGTCTTTTGCCGCAATGTCCGTAGTCATGCCCTAAAATATTTTTGACGAAAAAAAAAACATTCTGATGACGTGAGAGCGGTTTTAACTTTTTAAAAAAGCGTGAAACTAGGCATCAATGAATAATTGATGAAAAATCTGCGTTTTTTATGAAACACTAGTATTGTTTTCTTACATTTGCGCGGCTTTCGACTTACAATGTGGTTGGACTTGTGCAGTTTTGTATAATTTAAACATTTTTTTAAACACACTTTTTTATTTTAAGATTTTTTGTTATTTTGTTAAAAATATTTAATTGCTCCGGGACTTAATATAACTTTTTACCGGCTGCCCTGTAGGTATATAATCTATATAAAAGATTTTAAACATCTTGCAGTAAAAAAAAAAATCCTGAAGTTGCAAAAAGTGTGCTTGGACGCACAAAAAGTCGTTAATTTTCTCTGAGGTGGTCTAAGTAAAAATACAAAATATGGTGGGTCTGGAAGAACAATCGATTGCCTTTTGGTTCTGAAAGTTTAATAAAAAAAATTGTGTTTAAAGCGAGAAAACAATTTTTGAAGTTGAACTCTCGCACCACAACCCGGCGCCGCTTTTTAACGCCTCTTCGCCGCACAGCACGCCACCTGCGACGATAGTTGACACGATTACCTAGGTCCAAAGAAAGGACGGAGTTTGCTGCCGCTTCCCCTTGTCCGTCTTTCTGGCTGCAAGGGAAGAAACGGCGGGTATCGTGCAATTCAGAGTCTGTCCCAAAACTTCCCGGAATGACTTTTTGTAGTCGGCAACGCCGCCTGGCGGGGCGGGGCTTCGGGCGGAGAAGTTAGTGGGTAAGCTTCGATACGAGACCGGTCTCAGTTGCCTGCGGGCAGTTGTTGAGGCAGGTCACGCTCCGCGCAGGGGTATCTACTGCACCCTCGTCGAGAAAAAAATGGACTAGTTTTTGGAGCAACGTTATGGCAATCAAGTTTTGTGTGAAACTGAGTAAAAACGGGGCGGAGACGCGCGAAATGCTTTGGAAAGCCTACGGTGACGACGCGATAAAACAAAGCCAAACTTTTATGTGGCACAAGAGGTTCCGGGAAGGTCGGGAGCGCTATGACGACAACCGGTCGGGATGCCCGTCGACATCACAAACGGACGACTCGGTGCAAAAAGTCAAATGCATCAAGTTTTGGAGAAGGACCGGTGATCAAGTGTTCGGATAATCGCAGAGTGTGGAATAACCAGAACAATCGTTCATCGCATTTTAACTCAGGATCTTCAAATGAGGAAAGTCTGCGCGAAAATGGTGCCAAAGGTCCTGACGAGTGAGATGAAGGAAGAGCGTTTGTTGAAGTGCCAGGAATTGCATGAACGCTACGAAACAAACCCAGAATTTTCGGACAGAGTGATCACAGGGGACGAGACGTGGATTTTTGAGTACGATCCCCAATCAAAGCGTCAGAGCAGCGAGTGGCACACCACGGAGTCTCCTCGCCCGAAAAAAGCAAGGATGAGCAAGTCGCGAATCAAGGCAATGCTCATTGTGGTTTTTGACAGAAAAGGTGTGGTTTACAGTGAATTCGTGCCACAGGAAAAAACAGTCAACAATGAGTTTTACTGTGAAGTGCTCAAACGGTTGCGCCACGGGGTTCGACGAGTCCGAAAATTCGCGACAATTGGATCTTGCACCACGACAACGCGTCAAGCTACACTGCGCTCATTGTCTCCGAATTGCTGGCCAAAATGGGCGTGGCAACACTGCCCCAGCCGCCGTAAAGCCGCGATCTGGCACCACCGAACTTCTTTTTGTTCCCAGGAATCAAAAGAACCCTGAAAGGAACTCTGCATGGGACGCTGGAGACGGTAAAAGCAGCTGCGACGACCTCACTGAAGGAGGTTCCCGTTGACGGCTTCCAGGGCGCCTTCAGTGATTGGGTGGAGCGTTGGCAACGGAGCATCGAAGCAGGGGGAGAATACTTTGAAAAGTTCTGAAAAGATTGTAAACTAATATTAAATAAATGATTTATAAAGAAAGATCCGGGGACTTTTGGCATAGCAGGCCCGTTGTGCCCTTTGTACCCGAGAACGGCTCCTCACATCTCCGAAACGCGATGCCTAGACGACGGGCGGCATCAGCTGACGTGGACTTCCCCATGCTATGCCAAAGGTCCCACGGCATCCTCCGATTCCTAAAATAAAATTAATGGCTCTTCACCGTAATGTTTGTAGAGCCTCCCTAAAATATTTTTGACGAAAAACAAATTTCATGGGGTGATGGCGGTTTGAACTCCTGAGAAGGGAGTGAAACTATAAGTCATTTAATAATTGATGAGAAGTAAGATTCTTTACGGCACTGGAATATTCTTGCCCAAAAACCAAACGGTATTTGGATTGCTATGTAATCAGGATCATGAAATTTGGTATGCTCGAAGCAATTAAAAAAATAAAATAAGGGATATATATGAGCATTTTAGCATTTTTTAGTTTTGTTACAAACTACCTCTTTGCTGCAAGCGACTGTAAAAATTCTTATTCACAGCCTTGTAGGTATACTCTACACAAAAAGGGTTTCAGGCCGTACAACTAAATATTGTCACGAAAATTGAAGGCGACGAGAAGGCGAAGAGCGAACTGAAAATAAAGGTCTAATGGGCGAACTTGTGCCAACCAAAAATAAGTAACGAAAGAGCGTCGAGGCAGCAGAAAAGCAGGCGGCGATTCGGCGGCGAAATAGAGAGCGCGAGCGAGACTGACTCGACAAGGTCGCGGGTAGCTCCTTATCTACAACGCGTCACTATCTCGAAAGTTCGGTAAAGAAGGCTCGAGCGTCGCGCGCTCGCGGGGCGAGGATGAACTGGCACTTTCGAGAACAACAAAGCAGGTGGAAAGTTACGTCTGGTGCGAGAATGAACGCGAATCTTCTAGATGTCGGTGACCGAGCGTTGCTTTCGCGGCCCTGCGGGCGGCAATATCTTGCAGGAAAGAAAAACAAAGACTAAATTTGTGCACAATTGCGTTTTGCCGTTTAAAGAGCCGTCAATTCTGCCTTGAGGTGGCCCCAAAGAAAAATTCGAATGGTGATTTTTACAGAAGAATATATTGCCTTTTGTTCTTCAAAAAATGATTTTGTCCTAAAGAGGAAAAAGAAAAAAACATTTTGAAGTTGAGCTTTCGCGCCGCAACATTGGCGTCGTTCCTTGCGCCTCTTCTCTGCACAGCACACCGCCGTCCAGCCTGGCAAAGCGTGCGACGGTGTCACGGTGTGCGCACGCAGGTAGAAGGACCTCGAGTTGTCCGGTACACGTTGGTGGAAAGAGGTTTTTTTCCACACTTCTTGCTTTAGGCTTTTCCTATTTCAACCGTTTTGAGCGGCGGTGTCCTCCCTCCCGGGGGACTGAAGATTCGGGAGAGTTCTACACATTTTTAAATCCGGAAACAAGCAGGATTACTCGAATTATAGACCTACATCGCTGACAAGTGTGCCATGCAAAATTTTTGAACATGTCGTCTACTCCCACAATATGAACTATTTGTCGGAAAATAAATTAATATGTAACAACCAACATGGTTTCAGGTCGGGATATTCATGCGAAACCCAGCCTTTTGAGTTTGTAACCGACCTGCATAACAACTTTCATTCGTCTAAACCCACTGATGCCATCTTCATCGATTTCTCTAAAGCATTTGACATGGTTCCTCACCAGCGACTTCTATACAAACTTTCTGAACTTAACATCCATCCATCTATTATACTCTGGATAGCTGAATTCTTAACTAACCGTAAGCAAGCTGTTCACCTTGGGCATGCCAGATCACCAAGCCTGCCTGTACTGTCGGGCGTCCCCTAGGGCAGCGTTCTCGGTCCGCTTTTATTGCTTATATATATTAACGATCTTCCTCACCAGATAACATCATCTATTAGGCTTTTCGCGGATGATTGCGTAATTTACCGTCGCATCACTGACCCTGAAGATTCAATACTATAACAGCAAGATATAAATGTTCTGTCTCATTAGTTTAACACGTGGCAGACGAAGGTCAATATAACCAAGAGCAAACTTTTAACATTCACTGGTCAGCGATCTCCTATTGTACGTAACTACACCTTACTAACACTGCCTCTCGAAAAAGTACCAACTTACAAATATTTAGGCGTAACATTTTCTGAAGACCTAATGTGGAATACTCATATCGACAATATAGTGGCTAGTGCATGCAGATTTCAAGGGTACATAAAACGTATCACATACCTCACTCCCCGTTGTGTTAAACTGACTGCCTATAAGACTTTCGTCCGATCAAAATTGGACAACGCCAACTTTATTTGGCGGCCTCATCAATCATATCTCATTACTAAACTCGAACCGGTGCAAAACAAGGCATCATGTTTTATACAGTGTTGGGTAAAGTACATCTAAAAGGTACTTCAAGTAAAGCACAAAGTAAAGCAGACGTGATGTACTTCAAGTAAAGTAGTAAGTACACTGGATCTAATGTACTTGAAGTGAAGTACTATAAATGCAATGTACTTTCAAAGTAAAGTAGCAGTATTTTAACACAATCGTTCATGATGCCCTCTAATTCCCCTATACAGTGATTTTTTAACCGGCATGCATTGCCCGGGGGTAATCAGGGCTGCATGATCTATTTTCGAAAACAGCGGCGAATATTTGATGAAGTGACCACAGAGTACTTATTTTCAGGAATTGAGCCGAATTCCTGAATTTGTTCTTCTGATTTTCTTGCACTGGATTGTTGCACCTAAGGGAGTTAAATATATTAGTTGAGAGCATGACGTCAGCCCTGTAGCTTCCGCAAGCAATCCTGTCATAGAGGAGTGTCCTCTCGTTAACGAAAAAAAAGCACTGAGTGTGCAAGCGAGCTGGTGATAATTATTCATAATGTGACACCTGAGATTGGGGTGCGAAAAAGTTAAGGAACTTTCAAGTCGAAGGAAAAGACAAAAGAGAATGTCTCAAAAGTCAAAACATTCGGACGTTCTCCTCTGTTGTCTTTTTCTTCGACTCGAAAATTTAATTTTTCCGCACCACAGTCTCAGGTGCTATATTATGATTAATTTTACTCGCCTAATATTTTAAACCTTCTTGCTCGTACTGACCGACCAAGAAGTAGCGAGGGTTCAAAACGCTACTGGAAAACCGCCCCCAGAAGAAACGGAGTGATGTGTCGTCTACTCACATTTCTGGCAAACGTAGAATACCCCCCAGTATTTCTTTGGAGTTAACAAAGCATAACTTCGTGATACTAATTTAACAAAACCAAATTTGGAGAATGTACTTTGAAGTCGGGAACGCTACTTTCCTGGGAAAGTACCAGAAAATATACTTTAAGTAAAGTACAAGTACATACTCAGAGAATGTACTTCAAGTAAGGTAGAAGTTTCCTAAACCTACTTGAAGTAGTACTTTAAGTACAATGTACTTCAAGTACTTCCCAACACTGGTTTTATAACATATGACTACTCACGAACGTTGAGCGTAACTCCACTAAAATCCAACCTCGACCCTATGCCCTCTATCTCAAAGAACTCAACTTGATCGTCTTGTCCTTTTTCACAAAACTTACTATTCCTCTTCTGATTTTCGAAACACCAACTGTCACCCACCACCTCACAACTCCTTGCGTCACGACTCACGACCACAGCCTAAAAATTAAACCTCTATTCGCAAGAACTAATAAATTCCAAAAATCCCCACTTTCTCTCGCTATTACTAATTGGAATTTCCTTCCTGAAACCATAGTACGTGAATCTAACCCTAAGACCTTCCGTGAACTCTGCAAGGCACACCTGAAAAGTGTTGATCTTTAGCATGTTTATCTGTTAATTACATTTTTACATGTTATGCTTTGATATCTGTCTTAATAGTTGGTAGGTTTTTTTTTTGCGTTTTCCTATTATTTATTTTGTCGTCACCCTTCTGCTATCTGTATATGTTATTTGATTCCCCCTCTTGTAATGCATGGCATCTAAATGCCTTTGAGGTGTAATAAACTGAACTGAACTGTGGTCTTCCACTGTCTTCATATCAGCAGATGCTTAGCGCTGCCGGGTCAGAGCATCCACTAGAGAGCTAGCTATTTCTTATGTACACATCGCAATCACTCTCTCTTGTCAACGTCAGGACAGATGTAAAAAGCAACACAAAAGCCCCGTGAACGGGATATCTCAAACGACGGGGCGATGTGGTGTTCAAGAATGCGCGCCGTTGGAGGCTCACGCCTCGTTTGTGTTTAAATCGGCGTTGAAACGGCGAATTCTTGCGTCGCTGAATAGTTCCGCTTTTCACCACAGTATGCGTGACGGCTAGATTTCGCGGCGATATTGGGGAATTGTAGTAGACCGTTTCCGCAGCTCGCTAAGCACCCAGATAGCGCTCCGTAATCCCCCACAAGACCTTGAACTATGCAGATAAGGCTGGCGGCGGGCATGCGCAGGTGCGGCTTTTTCTTCCGGGATACCGTAGCGGAGGAGACCCTTTTAGGAGAAGTCCACGTCAGCTGATGCCGCCCGTCGTTTAGGCATCGCGTTTCGGAGTGTGAGGAGCCGCCCCCGGGTACAAAGGGCACAATGGGCCTGCTATGGCTACGCACTGCCGGCACCTCCGATTATCAACACGATGCCCGCCGTTTCTTCCCTTGCAGCCGGAAAGACGGATTTAAACAAAGCGTGTCGTCAGGGGAATGAAGCATATGGAATGAAGCTCTCGGCTACTTCCGTCCGGCCTCGTATATTTATGACGTACGTCCGGTGCGGCGAACTGCTTCCGATTGCCGCGCTCCCAGCGGGTGTGGGCGGACGTTATTTTGTTTTAAATAAAAATGATTCATATAAATTTTAACGTTAAATAACGATGCAGTTGTTTTAAAGATATGACTGGCTTTGAAACTTGTTATCGTAACTTTCTCTTTCACTCTTTCAACGTGTCTGGGCGCGCTTTCTCTCTCTCCGAACCCGCACCTCGCGCCTCGAGACATTTCTCGAGATGCGCTCAATGCGCTGGCCGCTGGCGCCGGGAAGTCCGCGAAGTCGGTGGACCGTTAGAACGCGCGAGAGACGCGAGCCCGTGGGCTGTTTCGCTTCTGGGAGTACGTTGCGGCGCGAGATTCATGCCACGTTCGTGCTTGCGCGGCTTTCTTTTCTTTTTTCGTGGCAACTCGTTGTTTTTGTAATGTGATCAAGCATGGATTTTCGTCATCACCACACCACCTGCTGTGCCAAGTGGGGAAACAATTACTGCCGAAAGTCGGGACACCAATAGTTTCGAGTTCCAATGGACGTGGCGTGAGGTACGCTCTTTTGGTCTTATTTTGCTTAAGTTTCTGATTAAATGTTTGCAACAGAACCCAACTGTCGCAGTGGTAGTGGGTATTAATTGTTTGATTTTTCCAATAGCTGAGATGGTTTCAAATCACAAAACCAAATCCTATTTATTGTTTAGGATTCCCTTGATCATTCGCCGCGAGAAATATGTCGTTGTCAAATATCTGGCGACTTCTATGTAATATCAAGATTGGGCACATATGCCCACTTCAAAAGATGGTAAACTTTTTGCAGTGAGCTATTCATTTAAAATTATTGTCAGCGATTCACGCGTATGTTCGCGAGGACTGAAAATGAGTCTTAATATTCGATGAACTGAGGATGAGCGATGGAGCGATCCGTACTGGTTTCCCGTTTCGTTTAGCAGTGACGCACTCGTAAATTTAAGTGATAATAAAACTAATACAGGTTCTCAATGAAGACTCGACACCAAAGACTGAGCTTCTATTTTTTTAAACCTCATTGCTTAGTTTCTTTTAGCTACAATACACCGTCGTCGGTCTTTACTTACGCTTACTTTTATAATAAAATTCGAAATGATTGTCAATTTACCGTGGAGGCATTTAACTCAAGGAGAAGAAAAACGGAGGAGACACGAGTATTTAATGTCGCTGTGTTGAACTTGAAGTACCGTTCTTTGAAAGGAGGTACAGATAATGCTCGCTGTTTTCATATGACCATGTCAGGCACGTAAAGGCCAATCAAGCAAGTAATGCAACTTTTTTTCTTCTATACTTCGTTTCAGCTTGGGTCCAGACGTAGCCGATGCTACAAGCGCGAGCATGCTGCCCTGAACAGTGCTTTGACTGCACGAGCGCGCGTGCTTGGCAGGGACGCTGAAAGCCCGGAGCTCGCGCTTGTAGCATCGGCTGCGTCTGGACCCAAGCTGAAACGAAGTATAGGCTCCACGCCGGTGGCTGAACGGCGCAATGCTTGTGAGTATACGCCAAGAAGCTCGAAAAAGGATCACGAACCTACAGAAAATTTATGTAAATTTAGCGGTTTTTGTAAGGATGCATATCATCACCTTCGTCGCACGTAACGTTTTATCCTGTTTTGTTGTTCATTTCTTTGATACTTGTGTGCTAAATTGTGAGACATTTTTTCTGTATTTTCTACTGCCTGTTGAATAAAAATGAACGCAAAAGAACAAGCATTGGATATTTTTTGTGTATGTGTCACTTTAGTTGCTTTGCTAGGTTTCTGCTGCTTTGCTGCTGGTCTCGCGTTTCAGTGCTGAGCTTGTGTGCGTTTCAACGCACATTAACCAGCATTGAAACGCGAAAACGAGCCGCAAAGCAGCAGAAGCCTAGCAAAGCAACACAAAAACCGGGCAAAAAAAAAGAAATCTACATTAAGAATGTTTTAACTCTAGGTGACGCAAGCTACAACCAATCCATCTGAGCACAATGGCGCTGCCGTGTGGTTTCGGTTTTGGTCGCCTTGTTGATTTTCGTACAGCCTCCGGATACCAGGGGATTCAAATGGCGCTGCGGACTCCCAGGGTTTGCTAATTCACGTTCCATCCGTTCCATGGGGGCATAGGCGGTATAGGAGGTATAGGAAGTTGCACTCCTCTGACTTGGCTTTGGTCGGCTAGAAACCATCGTTTTACCCAGTTTGATTATGATGAGGGTGAGGGAGAGAGGAAAGCCGTTTTTGCTTGTACGAATTTTTAGTGATGGAAAGGAAAGCAATGCGAGTTCAGACTTCACAAGAGAGGGTGTTCGGAAAAGGGGACATTTCCTCCTTCCCCTCCTTTTCAACTGCTCGTGTTTCGCTCTCGCCCCTGTACCTTTGGCAACGCTTTGAACCACGTGAAGTCAGTCGCTCACTGCTCAGTTTAGTTTAGTCTACGGAAGGGTGAGGTTGTCAGTTTGCGCACAGGAAACGGAATCTCGGAAAAACTATAGTAATCGAGAGAATACCACTGCAGCTAACGCCAGAAATCGCAAATGGCAGCGTCTTCCAAGTCTGCGCTCTTCGTTTGCCGCGGTAACTGAAACTGCATGCTTGCCTGTCGTGCGTGTAACACACTCCGGTCATTAATTTCTACCTTTGCAGGAAACATCTGCCGATCTCCGATTGCAGAGGCAGTCTTTCGACAAGTTGCCAAGGAAAGAGGAGTCCTGGCTGAGGTACCAAATTTTTGCCATTCCAACAAATGTGCGCGACAATTGTCGAGAACGTAACCAAAACTGAACTGTACGTCGGCGCGTGCGCGACAGTTGTCAAGAATGTAACGAAACTAAACTGTCGGCGCCTCGCCATTGAATATAATGGAGGACAGTTGAACTTTTTGTGACTTATTGGAACGCACCTTCGCAGTGGAATATCGACAGTGCAGGAACAGGCAGCAAGCACGTAGGCAGTAACCCAGACAGGAGAGCAATCCAGTGCCTGAAGGACCACAATGTCGAAATGGATCATCGGGCCAGGCAGGCAAGTTCACAAGGCACTGCTCAGGAAACGTGTACGCTGAGAAAGTACGAATTTTGTTCACCAGGTTACACTCGACGACTTCCGCGACTTCCAGTACATCTTCGCCATGGACAACGCCAACATGAATGCCCTGACAGATATGGCGCCAGAGAGCTCCAAGGCCAAAGTCGAGCTCCTTGGCAAATATGATCCCGAAGGCCAGGCAACCATCCGTGACCCTTATAAAGTAAGGCATTGTTTCTTCATCTCTTGCACCTTTAGACGTGCCTTAAACCAACACCCAGACCATTAAATCTCGTAAGGACGCCCTACCCAGAGATATTACCCATCCCGGTTTTTCTGGCTAAATATCCGTAACCTTAAAATATCGAAACATCGCCTACCCCGCGATTCCCGTCAGACGTCACGCAATAGCCGACGATCGCGCGGCATAAACCGCGCGATCTGCGGTATCCGGTAGGTCTGAGGTCTGACAAGCAAATTCGTAACTGTTTCCCATGTTTTTTTTTTTTTTGCGATTTGCGCGCGCGATGCGAGTGGTTCAGGCTTGTAGTACGTCCGCGGAATTCGTTCCGCAGCATACGAGTTTGCGATTTCCCGCGGTTTTGTTCGCGATCTGCGCGCGTGATATTGGTTCCCATGTCAACCAAGTTTTATCAAATTCCCAATTTTTTTTTTTCTTCTCCTCCGCGAAATTTGAATTTGCGGCGTCCGGGGTTGTTAATCATGCGGTACCCGTTCCCATATCCGAGTTCGCGCCGGATTTCGGACACCATGAAACACGACTTTGGGAAAATTGATATTGCGTAGTGCGACATCATGTGACCTATATACCAATTTAGTCTTTACGCAAAATTAAAATTGACGCCGCGTGACCCGACTTTGCGGGACCCATACACCTATTCAGTTTCCCCGCTAGATTTGGCGGAAACCTGTCACATGACCCACGCACCAAGTCAGTTTCCCCGCTAAACTTACTGAGAAAATTGACGTTCTGTGACTTGACATGACCTATACACCAGTTCAGTTTACCCGCTAAATATGGCGCAGAATTGATGTCGCGTCGCCTATACCGTCAGTTTAGCGAGGAAATCGATAAAAATACACCGTAAAATACCGTGGAAGTTCCCACTTCGTTCAAGTGCCCACTGGTGATTTCGCAAATTATACATCAAGCGCCAGATTTGACCGGACAAATGAACCCGGTTTTTAGGGGAAGTGGGCTGGGCACTACCCCAGTACTTCAGGGTAGGTGGTTCTTCACTCCCCAAAACATCTGTTGAATGTTTTCTACGCAAATTTAACAGATTGCTCCTCAGGTACCGCACTCTATGCAGTATAAAGTTTCTTCTGAAAAGAAACGGTTTCGTCACACAAAGAACTACATTTTCCAGTAGCTGCATTCAGTTTACCTACACCGGTGCAGAAAAGTGTAGGACAATGTACTTTTGGTATGTATATTCAGATACGACCGGAAGTACATTGCCCCACACTTTTCTGCACCAGTGCAGGAGGTGTAGGTAAATCGAACGCAGCTAATATTATCATTAAAAGGCTTCAATTTTGTGTATTAGGTAGAGGTTAGCTTTTACTAGAAAACACAGGAAAGGCGACACAAACTGCTGTCTAATTTAAAGGGTCCACCAGACACGTAGCCAGGGGGGGGGGGGGGGCAAGGGTCCGCCCTCCCCCCCCCTTCCCGAAATCTTCCATTTTGCTGGGGCCTCCTCTCCCCTCATACGGCGTTTCCTTATGCCCCCCCCCCCCCAAAAAAAAAAAAAAAAAAATCCTGGCAACGTGTTTGGTGTCCACCTTTGCCGGGCGGACTTGCCTATTTTCGTGCTTTCTCGATGCAAACCCATGTTCCTCGGGATAGTTTTTACATGCGACATGTAGAGTTGCACTTGTTACATCACCTGTACAAGCTACGTCTACTAACGAGTGCATTATATCTTGAGTCGCATCGCTCCGCTCTTGTGCCTGTCCGTTCTTGGAACGCAGTGTTTCGCAGAAAACCTTGGAAGAGCCTTCTCTCTGCCTTGTTACAGGACAGCGGCAGCCAGGGCTTCGAAGAGGTGTACGCCCAGTGCTTCCGCTGCTGCAACGCATTCTTTGACCAGCTCGGCGGCTGAGCGCCACCTTGGGCCGTTTGGCAGCGCAGGCCAGTTTTTCTTCATATACTCGCTGTCGTTGGTAAACCACTGTTTGTACAAGGTGCCCAGGCTGCCTGTCGACACAAGCAGCTGTCGACCTGTTCCAAGTTGAACTTTGAATAAACATTATTTTCTCGCAGACCTGCACTTCGCTTACTGGAACTAGAAGTTGCTTCAGACCAGGGGTTTCTCCAGGATTCTAATCAAGGGGGTCCCAATGGCTCGGGGGGGGGGGGAGAGGGAGGGGGAGGGAGGCGATGCGAGGCGAGGCTAGATAAAATATAAAACTGTTTCTTTTTTAGTCCACTAGCTAAATTACAGACGTCTATTAACCAAATGTTCATACCCGTAATGTATGTTTCCCTTTCTCATATATACACCTGAGAGGTGGTGCTTTCTACTTAATCTGAAAAAAAAAAAATTTTATTTTTTTCCTTCTTTTTTTAGATTCAAGGGGGGGACCAGGAAAACTAGGGGGGTCTATACCCCCCTAGGGGGGTCTAGGGAAATCCCTGCTTCAGACATTAGCAATCGAGTTTTAACCACTGACTCCTCACTTTCCACTACGACACGTTGCACTATGGCAACGTCAATTACCATATGAGCCATCTGTAGGTTGTCACGAGCGGTTGTAATGCAGTCAGCCACACCTGCAAACGCAAGTAAGTGTCTGAACCAGCCCCGAGGACTCGGACGCTTGTATCGTCACGGATGAAGACAAAGAGACAATGAATATTAAACTGAAAATAAATCTATAATCGGTTGGTGCACGGGTGTGACGACTACACGGATAAATTTTTAGATTGCTGCTAGCAAGATTGCTAGGCAATTGTGCCAATCGTATGAACTGAAAAATCTTAGCACTCGCATCGATCGCAAGAAGCTGCTAAGCCTCGGCGTATTTTTCAGTGCCAAGACCCATAAACCCGGTTACCCCTTCAGAGTTATTGTATTCGAAAAAGGAACTTTGCAGAAATCACTCCCTTTTTCTCAGAGAAAACTAAATCCGCTTACAATTGACGACCCTTTCTTAATTAGGAGTTCCAACGAGGTCATCGCATTCCTGGCACAGCAGAGTTAAGCGCGAGACACGTGGACGTCAGAATCGTCCGATCCGACAGTCTGAGGCACACGCTTCCGACCTTGCATGCGACACGACGATCCTTTCGGTTCCGCCCAGGAGATCCAAGCGCTCCAGCTGAGGTGCGCGTTCCTTTATAGGGTAGATCTCTGGTCCCAGGTTGACGGTTCAGCTCGCACGAGCGAAGTTAGGAGCTCGTTCTCGCTAGCGGGTGCATTGTTTGCTGGGGTCATCTTCCTCGAATGGGTCAGCGGGATTCACGCGTCCGGCTTCCCGTCGCCCGTCCCGTTTTCGTGTTCGTCCAGTATTGGTTCGTCCCGCCAGGCCCAGTACGTCGTCATGACGTTCGTGCTAGCTGTGCTATCATTGGCTGAGCGCTTCCGACAGTCCGTCTGCCGTGCGCAACTATCTGACACGTCGGACGCACGCCGGATCGCCGATCCGACGTCTGAAGCGACCAAACTTTTCGGATCAGGCAGTCGTATTGCCGGATCGGACGTCGGATCGGATGGATATTTCGCGCATGTGTCTCGCGCTTTATAGTCACCTAGAAGCTTTTTCCATCGACATAAAAGACATACAGTATTTTACGAATTGCCTCCGGACGGCCTTTTGCGATGTGTAGAAGCGAGTATTGATTCTTTTGGTGGCATAGCCTTCCAAAATTCCGCGGGTATTTCCGAAGACACTTTTCTACATCTACTCTCGGTTTACCTACACTCGACCTTTATTACCTGGAAAGAAAAAAAACTTAACTACAGAAGAAAGGTGTTTGCATTGGGTCGTGTATAGCTCCAGTGCTAAGTGATCTCTACCTCGCCCACCAAGACAGACTATTAAACAATTGCCTTGACTCCCCCAGAGTTGCCAGAGTATTTCGGTACTTTGACGATTATTTGATCATTCTTGACGCCGAGAACAGCAATTTTCCAACCACTGGCCGGCGTTCTATCAACTTTTAAAAACTGCCTGAAACCATTGGATATTACTCATGAGCTTCCGGAAGAGAGCTAGATCTATCCGATTCCTAGATTTCAGGCTCCATTTCCGACACACTCATATATGCTGGACATATGAGCCAAGGGGTAAAAAAAAACAATTCTTCCGTTCAATTCGGCACATTCTAAGCTGGTAAAAAGAGGAATTGTAAAATTATGTCTAAACAACTCTCTTCAAAAATCCTGCGAGCACTCTATTTCAGTTAGCTTTGATGCGCAAATTTCAAGATTAACATCCGCCGGATATCCCATCTCTTTATTAACACCGATCGCAGAGAGCATCCTGAAAACAAAAAAATAAATGAACATCTGTCACACCAAGAGCCAGAGATAGAACCACGAGACCAGTCGTTTTTCCCTACTTCCACAGGTTCGCTCATGGCATCAAGAAAATCGCTTTCATGTTCAACATCAACGTCGTCTTCTCTGCTCCTAATAAGCTTGCCAACCTGTGCAAACAAGTCAACTCGCCATATTCCCACCGAACAGTAAGCTGTACCAAAAAACATCAGAACAGCTTCGTCGAGTGCACAGAGGAAGTGGTGTATTCATTTCTCCTTCCGTGCGGGAAAATGTACATAGGGCAGGCTGGACGATGCCTTAATGATAGGCTCTGTGAACACAAAAACAATAGCACCAGAGCTAACTCTGGCCATCTGGGCATACACTGCCGTGATTGTGGGTGCGAAGTTCACCTGCCATCTTGTACAATTTTAGGTAGAAACAGTAACCAATTAACTAAAGAAATTATTGGAGCCGAACACATCGCCAGGAATTAAGAAAATTGTATCAGTAAAAGTGTGTGTTAATTATAATTTATAAGCCTACGTTCGCGGCCAACGCACTTTACACAAAGCCAACGCCCAGCTAACCTATCCCCTTCTTTCTCTTTCGGCGACCGGCCGCCAGGGCGGTGACACCGTCGTTAAAACTCCTCATTAGAGGAGGTTATTATATTTTTTTTTTATTGACAGGAAAAGGGAAAAGGAAAAATTAGCCAAGAGTCATCTCCTGACTGGCTACTCTGAGTAGGGAGGGGGAATGAGGGATACGACAGTTAAAGAAAGAAATAAGGTATCTCACACACACACACACACACACACACAAATAGTAGGAAGATTAGAGCTTGTGCAGTTTTAAAGTCTCTTGTCCAGGCCTGTCTCTGACAGGAACCTGACGAGGGCGTTCGTGGCTCTTGCGGCAAAAGCCTCATCTCCCCAGGGACCTAGTATCATTTTCATTAGGGATGCCGCGAACTTTTTTCGAACCGAAGTTTCGATGATCGAATCGAGCGGTTCGAAAGGTTCGAAATTTTCCGAACTTTCTATATCGTAAAATTCGACGGAAATCGAATTTTCGAACTTCTAAAACTAAGAAGTTCGACTCTTTTCGAACCGTCGAACTTATTATGCTAGAAAATCGATCCTTTTCGAACTTTCGAATTCATTATGCTGCAAAATTCGATGCTTGTCGAACTTTCGAACTTGATAGACCAAAAACTTCGATGATTTTCGAACTTTCGCATTTCTTGCACTAAAAAGTTCGAAGCTTTTCGAACTTTCGAACTTCCTACGCCAAGGAATTCGATAATTTTCGAACTTTCGAACTTATTTATCAAGAGAATTCGAAAAGTTTCGAACTTTCGAATCCTGAAAAATCCAAAGTTCGACGAACTTCGAACTTTTAGGGTAAAAGTTCGACGTTCGTCGAACTTCGAACTTCGAAAGACCGGCGGACGGTTTCATCTGAATTCAAGTAGTGAGTAGTGAGGTACAATCGTAATTTTTTTTCTCGAATTTTTACATGCGGTGCTGCGTTCCTTACGAAAGACAATGACGCTTATAACAATGTTCTGGCAAGCTCAGTTTTAAAGAAATAAATTCCCGAAGGGGCGAGGAAGGACGACGGGTTTTTGACGATTGTCGTTTGTGCCATTTTTGAAGCGCGCTAAAGCCGAAGCTATTTACGGTAGAGATGTTAAACTTTTTAAGAAGGATCTATGTATAGCCTAGGTAAGTGTCGTCTTAAGATGTGATTATTGTTATTAAATATCAGTTTCGAAGAAATGTTCAAACATGTATCTACAGGCAATTATGTCCTTAGCGTGGTGTTTTTTTTTCCTCTAAGTTGTTTGAGGTATCGCATTTAAATTAACACCAAAGACAGTACATATAATTGCCATCTGCAGAATACAAAATAATGTGAAATGAGGAATAAATTAACTCATGGGCGAAAATCTCTAATATTAATCAAATTCCACGTCATTAAAATTTTTTTTTTTTGCGTTACGTTTTTGGGAAGTGTTTTTTCTAGCCTGTAGACATTTTGGTAAGAGAAACTTGTTTCGAAGTTCTGAGCTTCTGAATATGCAAGAATACAACACTTCCGGTGGGATCTTTATAGTTTCTTTTTTTTTCTCCAGCTTTTTATCCCCGCATTTATTGTTATGTTTATTTTTCTTTTACCAATGGCACAGTTATTTAGGTCGAAAAGACATAGCTTTGAACTTCCGAACCTCTAAGCATGTGGCAAGTAGTGCCTTCTGACAACGAGTTTCCGAAAATGACGATTCTACGCGACCTTTTATGCAGTGAAGAGCGACAGTAGCTATACATATATATAAATAATTTCAGATTAAAATAAGCTCAACCACGCCCTCTTTCTCCGTATTGTTTTCTTTAACAGTCCGAAATATCTGGAAGGGGGTAGGGAGGCTAGAGCTCCTCCCCCTCCCCCCGTTTTTCCTCTTCCTCGACCTCGAGTTGTGTCGGCTTCTGTGCTTTTTGCGGGGCGTTTCCTCCGTCCCGGAAGATAAACCTCCAGGACAATTACAAACTAAATTTATATATGCCAGCGTCACTCGGGCGGCGTTCGATCGGATTACTACCAGCGTGCAAGGGGTGGGGAGGTACTTTGCCAGGTCGCTTCAAGGTTTTTTTGAGCCTCAACCTCCTGCCCGCCCCTGGCCGTTTCGAACTGGATGAGTATCGTAAAACAGTGCGTTCGTGTGATCACTGCTGCGCTATGCACGTTAAAGACCCCCCCCCCCCAGCTGGCGGTCAAAATTACTGATCTATGGTCACACGTCACTCTGCACTGGCAAATATTCCAGCACACAAAAAAAGATTCAAAATCTTCGAAGTTTTTTTTTCAATATTAGCTTTAAAGAAGAATCGAAACCTTCGAACTTTTCGAACTTTATGTAGAAAAAATTCGAAATCTTCGAAGTTTTCGAATTTTATGTCTACAAAAATTCGAAGCGTTCGAATTTTTCGAATTTTATATCCAAAGAATTTCGATATCTTCGAATTTTTCGAACTTCAGATCCCAAGAAATTTGAATTTTTCGAATATGTCGAATTTTTAAGTTAAGAAAGTTCGAAATCTTCGAATTTATCGAACCTCAAGTAAACAAATATTCGAAATATTCGAACCCGAAACTTTAGAAACCATGAAAGCTTCGAACTTTTCGAATTCGAAACTCCACTGTGATCGAAAGTTGCGAATTTTTCAATTTCGAACCTCGGTCGGTACGAAAATATCGAAATTTTTCGAATGCGAACCTCAGTTCGCTTCGAAAATATCGAAACCTTTCGAAATCGAACCTAGGGTGGTTCGCGACATCCCTAATTTTCATTGTGAGGGAAGTTCCAGGAGATAAGTTGAGCTGTGCGTGCAATTGAAGTCGTTCATCTTCGCAGTTAGGGCACTCTGTCATTATATGTTTTAAATCCTCAGTAATGCCACATGTGGTGCAATTTGGAGAGTCGATTTGCCTAATGCAGAATAGGCAACGTTTCGTATATGCAACCTTCAGTCGTATCCTATGAAGCACAGCCTCACGTCGCCGTTTAAGACCTGGAGGTGCTCGAAATGTTAAGTGTGGGTCAATGATTCGTAGCGATGTACTCTTGTCAGCGGCATCTTCCCAGAGACGTGCGGCGGTTCTTTTTCCGAGAGTGTTCACCACGGCTTGTGATGTCCGTCCTGGTAAATGGGGCTTGCATTAGCTGAGTGGATGTTTAGGCTCGGTTTGCAACAGCATCAGCCATTTCGTTGCCCGGAATTCCACAATGGCTGGGTATCCAATGAAAGCACATCGAGTGGCCTTGACACACTCCGTCGTAATGGGGTTGAAGTATTTGTATAAAGCAGTTGCTTATAAGGGCTGTTCTTGCTTGGGCAGTCGAGGGACTGCAGCGATGACTTAGAGTCTGTTATTATCGTCCAGGAACGAGGAGGCGTTGCAATAATCAATCTTAACGCTTCACGAATTGCTACAAGTTCAGCAGCTGTTGAAGACATTCGATGTGAAAGCTTATAACCATTTGTATGGGTGAATGCCGGAATTACAAAGCCAATAAAGGAGCTAGTATGAGTCGTGGATGCATCCGTGTAGATGTGACAGGAGGAGGAATGTCGTGTGCAGTGGCGTCACGAGGGTCAGCGGCACCCGGGGCGGTAGCCCGCCGCGACCCCCCCCCCCCCCCCCCACGCTCTCGCGTGGCCCGCCGCGACTGCGACTGCCCCCCCCTCCCGCTCTCGCGCGGCCCGCCGCGACTCCCCCCCCCCCCCCCCCCCTCGTGGCCCGCCGTGACACCCCCTGAGCGCTGCACCACTGGTCGTGTGTACAACACAGACATAGAAAGCTGCCGCAAGGCGACTGCAGGAAGAGTTGACTTTTTCGGTATTCCAGGGATAGTTGTATACACCTGTAGTGGGAAGAGGAACCATGGGGGCGTGGTAGGTAGCGTATACTCTTGAACGTAGTCGGTATGCTGTCAGTATGGTCTAGAATCTGCTGTCCAATACGGCTGTAAAAACACCTTTCTGGTAAGTCAGCCAGATGATGAGCGCGATGTTTTGTTAAGTGTCGAATATGACTCCGAACAGTCTCCTGGGTACGAATGGCTATTATTGGATGGCAGTGAGATTCGGCAATGGTGTCAATGGTGGATGTAGATTTAGGGACTCCGAGACATACACTGAGTGCTTGTGCTTGAATAGAGTGGAGTTTTTTCAGGTGGCATCTGTAAAATGTAGAATCTGTACATGGATCAGAGTGAGTTTTCAGCAGCTATATGACCAATTTTGTTCTAAGCAGCCATTTGACCATTCAGAGATCACTTGAGAAGTTGAAATGCATGGCAGCACCAAACTAGAAAGCATTCCTGATTTTCCATATTTATTTCACTGACGCAAGGGACAAGCCCATACTACACGTCATTTTTTAAACAAGTAATCCAGCCCAAACAACACAACAGTGGGAATAACTGCTGGAGATTTGGGCCAGTTCGTTGAAACAAAGCGCCGAAAAAATACAGGGACACTGACGAAGGGAAACAGGACAACGCGCCTTGTCCTGTTTCCTTTTGTGTCCCTGTATTTTTTCGGCGCTTTTTGTTTTTAACAACTGCTAGTATGCATACAGGGAACGTTACATAGTAGGGGTCAAGAGCTTGCATCAGTAAACGTGCGTGCACACCACACATGCTTGCTCATGGTTCTTCGCGCCAGAAGCTCTGGAGGCGTGTTTATTTTGGGTAAACGGGGGAACCCACCTGATATAGTTATGAAGGCAACTGCTTTGAAGTTCTCATAAATGTCTGCATAATCGCCACCGGGGCCCGGGCTCTCAATACACGCGTGCGTGAACCCGGTTACTCGAAGGAGGCGAATGATTTCGGGAGCGCCGGGGAAGTGGACGAGACCGAGCCGTCCGAGCGACATATGCCTTGACGTGTCACTCTCCCGATTGCACGGCACGCCGCCCGTTGTGAAATGTTCACAGCTAGAAACCTCCTGCCAGCAAAAGTCGCAGCTTGACGAGCAACTGTAGCTTGGGTATCAGCGGCAGCCGCCTGTTGTCGCCGTTCGGAAAAGGTGGTCAAGTCGCGGCCGAGCAGCTCCCGCGCCGTTGCCGTTCGTTGTCGCACATCCCGGTGGGATGCATTCGATCTCGGAGGAATGGCCGCTTCTCTCAGCGAAAAATACCCGTCACCGAGGGCAACACCGCAGTTACACGACACAAATATTGAACGCGGCGATTCCATATGCGACATCACATCAGCAAGCCGCCATGCTGAAATGACTACGAAGTCGCGTTCAAGGTAGGTCCAACCCAGTCTTGAAATTTGGGCACTTCAAGTTCGCTTCAAGCTCCGTTCAAGATCGGTTCAAGTTAAGTTGCGTGTATGAAGTGCGCTTGCTCGTCGCAAGACGGACTTGAGCAAGTTGAAGCTCGACTTCAGAGCAAGTCACATCTATGAATTCGGGGGTAAGTCCATGCATGACAGGAAGGCTGTAGCGAAGAACTCCAACAAATAAGGCGTTGTATAAACGAAGGAGGGCCGCTGTTGAAGCACCCCAAGTTGTGCCGCTTATAAAGCGTCCTAAGGTAATAAACGCAGAGAGTCTGTTTTTGAGATGTGACAAATGGGAGCTTCACGTTAACCCTTTGTCGATATAAACTCTAAGAAATTAGTGAGCTGGAACGTATGGAATAGTAGTACCGTCAGTTGATAAGGTGTAACGATCTACTTTCATTCTAGTGAATGCAATAGCAGCAGATTTTGCAGGGCATAGCTCGAGGCCTCGCATGGCCAAAAACCTTGATATGTTGTGGAGAGCAGCTTGCAGGCGTAAATGTATTCTCTTAGGAGGCGCTGCTGACGTCCAAAGACACACGTCGTCGGCGTACAGCGAGATATGTATATATATATTAGAATCCGGGATGAGTGCATGTAGACCAATGAGGACGATATTAAATAGGACTGGACTCAGAACCCCTCCTTGCGGAACACCTTTGGTGAGAATATGGTGGCTGGTATCTCCATCACTCGTGCGCACGAAGATTGTCCGATTGTGAAGGTAGTCGGCAATCCAGTCATAAAGACGACCTCCGATACCTATTGATCTTAGGCCTTGCAGAACTGCTGAGTGCTGAACATTATCGAAGGCTCCTCGAATGTCGAGAAATACAGCCGTTGTGAGCTCGCCGCGGAGCTTCTGATCATCGACATGAGCAACTAGGCCCATGACATTGTCGATAGAGCTTCGGCCTTGTCTGAATCCTGTCTGATTGCGGATAGAGTGAGTTGGATTCGAGAAACCATTCCAGGCGCGAAAGAATCATTCGTTCCAGCCATTTTCCGATACAGCTTGTAAGCGCAATAGGTCGGTAGGATTTGATATCTAAAGGAGACTTTGCGACTTTTAGGATGGGTACAACGCAAGCGGTTTTCCATTCCTGAACGACACAGCTGGACAGCCAGGAAGCATTAAATACGTCGAAAAGATGTTGGCGGGCTTGAGGTCCAAGGTGTGCAAGTGTGCCACACGTAATACTGTCTGGTCCAGGCAGTGGCGTCACAAGGGGGGGCGGACCGCCCCGGGTGCAGCGCTCAGGGGGGTGTCGCGGCGGGCCACAAGAGCGGGGGGGGGGGGGGGGGGGTCGCGGCGGGCCACGTGAGAGGGGGGGAAGTCGCGGCGGGCCACGCGAGAGTGGGGTGGGGGGGGGGGGGGGGTGTCGCGGCGGGTTACCGCCCCGGGTGCCGCTGACCCTCGTGACGCCACTGGGTCCAGGCGATGAAGAGTGATTCAGGGATGCCAGAACTTGATTCTAGTTCAAATGCGCTAAAGATGTTATGCATCACTCTTGAAGTATGATCAGCAACATCTTCCTCTTCTTTCATGAAACGTCAGAGTCGGATCGCGCTAACTCGGCCATTGGGCCCGAGCCTGACCTTCGACGCGCTGATTGGACACTAAACCCAGCCGAACACTGAAACAGCACTCGTGCCCAGTCTCAGGCCTCGATCGACCTGACTGTGATGACGGTGCGGAGGCCTTCTGCTTGTCTATACTTCGTTTCGGCTTGGGTCCAGAAGCAGCCGATGCTACAAGCGCGAGCTCCGGCACTAGCGTCCCTGCCAAGCACGCGCACTCGTGCAGTGCAAGCACTGTTCAGGGCCACATGCTCGCGCTTGTAGCATCGGCTGCGTCTGGACCCAAGCTGAAACGAAGAACCCTGCACGATCTTTGGGTACCTACGAGCCCCGCTTGTAGCGCATGCAAGCGTTTGTCCACGCGCGCTAACATAGCATACAAAAATAGAATCAACAAAACTCCCGCCTTCAGTCTTATCAAACCTTTCGCTATACTTCGTTTCAGCTTGGGTCCAGACGCAGCCGATGCTACAAGCGCGAGCATGCTGCCCTGAACAGTGCTTTGACTGCACGAGCGCGCGTGCTTGGCAGGGACGCTGAAAGCCCTGAGCTCGCGCTTGTAGCATCGGCTGCGTCTGGACCCAAGCTGAAACGAAGTATAGTCTAGTTGCATGTGCAACACGTGCTAGCGTCTGCAGCCTCCTGTTTGAAAGCAAATTCTATTTTGCTTTCAAACAGTTCTATCTTGTTTAGATTTCTTTTCCGCTAATTACATATACAGAAGAGATTAGCGCGTGCAGTGCATGCACAATTAATGTTTAAAAAAAAATCTTTTTTTTTTTTAACCCGTGTAAATAAATGACACATCGCGGGAAGCTGAAACTGTGTCGGAATGGGACGCCAGCAGTTGGAATAGAGCGCGAAAGTTTGAGTGTGTGATGTAAACTAGACCAAACTTTAAAAAAAATAAAAAAAATATATGAACGACGTTTACCTGAGCCTAATATTGCAAAAACAGGAATTTACGTGTAAACACCTTTAGAAAATATTTCAGTTAAAAAAAATTGTCAGCAAGAAATAAAACAATAATATTTTTCTTGCTGCCAGAGTAGTATTTCATTTATATAGATGTCACATGCGTCCACAACATTAATTCTTGTTTTGACGATATGAGGCTAGGTGGACGTCGGCTGATCCACCGCACAATGGCGGAACAACCGATATTGCAGAACGTGGGAATCTGAAACTTTGGGTGATAATCAAAAATGCTGCAAGGCGCATGTTGGTACCTTTGGCTTGCGCTCCCGCTGCACGAGTACTCCAGCTGAAGTGCAATCGAACACAAAGAGCTTACTCTTGTATCCGTAATTCTGCAGGGATCCCACAGCTTGCGACAGAGGTCAAACTTTCGAAAGGGTCTACTGAGGCTTGCCAGAAGCACTGTTCGTAGCTTGAGCGTTACATGCGCCTCCTGTTTTATGTTTGTGCACTACCGTACCCTCAAGGAATATTTCCTCCGACGTCCACTTCCGCTACCAAATATATAGGATGGCATGACCAAGTAACGAGAAGCACAAATATTCTCTCAGTGGAAGAGTGAAAATGGACACGAATGGTTGTAGTTTATTATGCCATAGTTTGCTAGAGCGACAGATAGAAACAATTGACACCAATAAGCCTCAAGCAAATGAAGCAATCAATCCCCACCCCCGCCCGTTTCGATCTAGAGGAGCATCGTACCGGCGTGCGGTCGTGTATCACTATACTGCGTGGTGGACGTTAAAAACCCCAGGCTAGCGGCTGTACTGCACTGGCTAAATTTCAAATCTGCAGCTGAGAGACAAGTTACCAGTTGAGGCAGACTAACTTAAGGCTGTAAAAACCTAGACACAAACAAAAATGAAGCACGCACGTGAAGGCGTCTTTGAGAGGCTTGTTGTCTTTCGGTGTTTTAAAGTAAGCACGAGCGATAGCGATCCTGCCACGAGCGATAGTGATCCTGCCAAAGATTCATTCGCTCGCGTGCTTCATTTGCTTGAGGCTTGTCGGTGTTGGTTGTTTCTACTGGTCACTCTCGTAGGACATGGGCATGAGCATAGCGATCCCGCAACCACCCAGAGCGGCAGTGCAATGGGGAGCTATTAGCGGCGAGATGTTTCGGTGGCGCCCTCGTTTGGTTACCTTTCGTGACGTCATTACCTTGTGAACAACAAGTTCGATGGTGTTTGTAATGAGCATGGTGAAAGCCTGAAATCATAGCGCTCTCAAAGCAACACTGCCAACACCGTCAAAGTTGAAGTTCTTACATTCCTCTTTATTGCGTCGCTGGGAAATCCTTTGCTGACGTCATAGTCAGCATTCGGCCACTTGTGGTGGGCCGACCACAGCGACGCTTTTGATCGTTCACGTCGCCAATAGCGCTGTTACTTCGAAGCATGCTCTGCAACGCGCACCATGGAGCAGTACACCATGGCCGCGAGCCAGCGGTAACGCTCTTCTAAAGGCCCATAAACACAATTCCGTTTGAGAGTGTTTGCGTGTGTTTGACTGTGTTGCGGCTGCGAAGAACCAGGATATCCCTGCCGGTGAGACTCGCTTCCGTTTCTCGGAGCAGCGCAGTAAAACGCACTAAAACGTAACTGTTTGTACGGGCATTTAAACACCCTAATATGCATGGCATCTATTCTTACTGTTCGTCAAAATCAGATTTCGGCAGCACTTGAAAGCATCGATAATTTCCCGTGTCACCAAGGAACACGACCGCCCTCAAGGATGTAACGCATAAAAGCAAAACATTCGTTTGTAGGTAGGTAGGTATTTATTTGTACTCGTAAGAGCAGACGGCACAGAGAGACATGCAGCCCGTACAATGAATGCCCGTGAGCCCCGTCTGGGGGTGATAATGATAATGCAGTGCGATATAATGTGAGGCAGTCATGCCTCACACCCTCAAAAGTAAAATTTTTTAAACAAATGTTTTTTAGGTTTACGTGCTAAACGCGACGGAGGGCTCAGGATTATTTAGACCACCGGGGGGATTTCTTGTCGTGCAACCGGAAGCTCACATTACACGGTGCCTTTTCTGCAATAAGCCTCCTTCACGTTGTAAACACCTCAGTCAACATTTTTCTTTTTTAAGTACATTGCAAGTGAATATGCACAGACGCCTACTTGTACGGCTACTACTGCAGCCATCCTTGCGATCGATGTCTATATATTTGTGCTCGTGGGCACACACGCCATACCCTGTTGCCCATCTGGCTTGGGTGGATGCCGTCGCAGTAGTGGGCGCTACTAAGGTGATGGTGTTTTTCTTGTTGCTCGCCAGAGGACACCATCATTTATAGAGGGTCATTCCATGTCAAACGTCCCAGACGTTGCGCCCGACCCCTTCCGATTTCTAAAAAAAAATTCATGGCCTTTTGCCTTAATGTCCGTAGCCATGCCCTGAAATATTTTTGGCGAAAAATGTTTTTGATGACGTGAGCGCGGTTTTAACTTTTAAAAACAGCGTGAAACTAGGCATCACTCAATAATTGATGAAAAATCAGCTTTTTAGTGAAACACACAACAATGTTTTTTTCTTAAATTTGCACGGCTCTCGACTTACAATGTGGTTGGGCTTGTAAAGTTTTGTTTAATTTAAATTAAAAAAAAAACTTAAAAAATTTGAAAATTTTATCATTTTTGTTATTTTATCAAAAATATCTAATTGCTCCCGGACTTAATATATCTTTTTACCAGCTGCCCTGCAGCTTTATAATCTATAAAAAATGTTGAAAACCGCTCAATAAAATATCTCGAAGTAAACGAAAATCCTGACGTTGCACAAAAGTGCGTTTTGACGCATAAATAGCAGTTTATTTCACCCTGAGGTGGTCCAAGTAAAAATAGAAAATATGGTTGGTTTGGAAGAACAATCGATAATCTTTTGATTCTGAAAGTTTAATCAAAGTATTTTTTGTTTAAAGCGAGAAAACAATTTTTGAACTTGAACTCTCGCACCACAACCCGGCGTCGCTTCTTAACGCCTCTTCGGCGCACTGCACGATAGCTGACACGATTAGGTCCAAAGAAAGAACGGAGTTTTCTGCCGCTTCCCCTTGCCCGTCTTTCTGGCTCCAAGGGAAGAAACGGCGGGTATCGCGTAATAATCGGAGGTGCCGCCAGCGCGTAGCAATAGCAGGCCCGTTGTGCCCTTTGTACCCGAGGGCGGCTCCCAACGCGTTGCCTAATACGGGCGGCATCAGCTGCGCATGTGTCTCGCGCTGGGGAAGCCGCAGCAAACTCCGTCCTTTCTTTGGACCAATCATGTCAGCTATCGTCGCAGGTGGCGTGCTGTGCTGCGAAGAGTTAAGAAGCGACGCTGGGTTGTTGTGCGAGAGTTCAAGTTGCAAAATTGTTTTCTCGTTTTGAACAAAAATTAGTTAGATTAAACTTTCAGAATCGAAAGACAACCGATCGTTCTTCCAATCTCACCATATTTTGTATTTTTACTTGGACCAGCTCAGGGTGAAATAAACGGCTGTTTATACGTCAAATTCAAAACGCACTTTTTTGCAACTTCTGGATATTTGTTTACTGCAAGATGTTTAATTGAACGGTTTTAAACAATTTTCATAGAATATATAGGACAGCCAGTAAAAAGTTCTATTAGGTCCCAAGCAATTAGATATTTTTAATAAAATAAAAAAGGTTAATTTTTGCAAGGTATTTGTGTATTTTCAAAAAATATTTAAATTAAACAAAACGGCATAAGCCCAACCACTTTGTAAGTCGAAAGCCGTGCAAATTTAGGAAAAGAATATTGTATGGTGTTTTTTTTTAAGAAAAGCTAATTTTTCATCAATTATTGAGTGATGCCTAGTTTCACGCTGTTTTTAAAAGTTAAAACCCCGCTCACGTCATCAAAAAGAAAACTTTTCGTCAAAAATATTTCAGGGCAGGGCTACGGACATTGCGGCAAACAGTCACAATTTTTTTTTTTTTAGAAATTGCAAGTGGTCGAGCACAACGTCTGGGACGTTGTTTGTATGGGCATTTAAACACCATGGTTCCAAGCATGCAGTTGAGGCTTCGTGTTTAAAACTGAAACCGATAGGTGTGGCCTATATTAAATATTGTGATATTTTCCCAATGGTGTACCACTCCTTACCCGATATAGACGCTTTAAACACGTGCCAGATTGAGCTGCAGTTGCCGACCTTCTCTTGTCTTACCGAGATGCCGAGCCACTGAAGCGGGCGTTGACAAACCTCCACAAAAGGCGTATGCTGAGGAGAAGGACGCAGTAGCACCTAATGTGGCACTAACCTGTCCTGATGGGGCAATGATGAAGTGAAGCGAACGCAATAAGAGGAAACAAAAACTGAGGGTCGCTTATGTTGACGCCCATGCACAGTACTTTGCTTTGGTGAGTGAGCGCCTTTCCTCTCCCACTTTTTAGAGAGCAGCTCTTAGGCGCACGTTTCCGGCATGAGCGGCGTCGGCGTAACCGTGCGGTGCATTATGGGACGTTTCCCATGACGACGTCACACGTGACGTCACGTGAGACGTCACCGCGCGTTGCATTATGGGTAAATTTCTCCACTAAATTTAGCGCAAAATTTCCCCCGCTAAATGTAGCGGAAAAAATTTCCATCTAAAGCAGCAGACAAATTTCCCCGCTGGATTGAGCAGAAAAATTTTCCCGCTGAATTTAGCGGGAAAAATTTTTCGCTAAATTTAGCGGGATATTTTTCCCTAAATGGGAGGCGAGCGGGAGAGGAGGAGAGGGTACGGATGAGGAGGGGCATACCCTCCTCTCCGTTTCTTCCTCTCCCCTCCTCCTCAAGAGCTGCGCTCTAATTCGGCGTTACTGGGGGTTGTAAACGTTTAATTTTTTTATATTATTTGAGTTCGAAACGTTGTTCAAGCAGATTAATTCCCTGTGCACTGTAAATCGTTAACAATATTATAAGAACGCTAGATGTGAACATGTGTGCATGCCTTTTTTTGTTTGTTTTAGTGTACAGTTTTGATTTCTGTGTAAAATTCATATTTTCAATAATCAAGATGGCTGCCATGGCAAACTTTGTGACCCCCGCCCCCCCCCCCCCCCGATATTTTCCTGGATTTACGCCACTGCTGTGACCACTTGGCTGATGCAAGCTGATAGGCATTTATTTCATGGCTTCAAACCTACATTTAATTTTTTTTTGAAAATCTACAGGTCACAATATTAAACCAGCAAAGGCGCTATGCTCAATTATTACAGTACCGTGCATATGTTGTTTATATTAATAAAGTATAAACAAAATTTTTGAAAAACCAGAGACGACGGACGAAAAAGGGGACAACACACAAAACGCTTTTTCGTCCGTCTCCGGTTTTTCAAAAAATGTGTAACATTTTTATCTATAAAAAAAAAGTAGCAAAAAGGAGAAAGACATCACAAGACACCTTTCACTCTGGCTGTGTGAACATTTATTGAGTACTTACCATGTGTAGTGTGTTTGGTCAACACCACCTAGAATAATCAAAGCCTCCCCATGGCCTCCTTTCCCGCTATGAAACGTCATCAAAGTCGGATCGCGCTAACTCGGCTATTGGGCCCGAGTCCGACCTTCGAGGCACTGATTGGACACGAGCACCGGCCGAACACTGACGCAGCACTCGGGTTCAATCACAAGACTCGATCGATCTGACTTTACGGCATTTACAGTATTGCTTTTTAGGCTTTAGGCAAGCATTTTTAAGTTTTCTAACTTTTCTTACAGCGAAGCTGTTAAGGGCTATTCCCCAGGATCATGTCCGTCCGCAAAGAAATGTCGACACAGCACTCTGGACAGCTACCGCCATAAATGAGTGACAGCGGCAACCAGACAACCGGTTTCTGGTTATCGCCGTCGCTCATAGATCGCGGCAACCTTTCCAGCCTTTGTACTCTGGCTTGCCGACTTGCGGCCGGCCATTACCTCATTCCCACCATAATACAGATTCACTGGTCTTCCTTCTTCACCAGAGTGGAAAGGCTGAAAGTTTCTGTTTTCCAAGTTCATAACGTTTCAAGTTAGGCTTTCGTTACCTACAGAGTAAGCCACAGAAAACCCTCGCCCGCAATTATTTATTTGGAAGCAGTATATCCAATAAGTTTCGCAAATGTTACTACAAAAAGACACTTTCTCTCCTTTTTTTTTTTTTTTTACAAAACTGACGAATTTTAATGGTAACAAATTGATGTAGGTTAAAAATAATTCGGCTGCCTCGCCATAAAAAAAAAAAAGTATTTTTTTTTTTTTTTTTTTACATTTGCTCAAGGGCCAGTGAGCTTTTCTCCGCATTCGCCGGTTTTTCGGTGAGCTCTTATCCGGTGAGCTTTTTTCCGGGATTCATTCCGGTTCACGCCATTCTTGATTCTGGTGTCCTTTCTTGGAGTGGGAGACGACTGGAAGGTAGTCAATTGTTTAGCGGTGAAGCCTCGGTGTTCTAATTTTTACGAACTTGGGTGCCTACTAGGATTCTCACAATGGGCACCAAAGCAGCGTTTGGAGTGTTCAGTCTATGTCCGGAGACCGAGTAGAAGACGCGCTACCTGACCTGTGGTAACAGTGAAATCTGTTTGTTTGGTTTGTTGCACTGAGCTGTCGGGAAAACGTTTGAACTCCCCAAGCATTGCTTCTCTGCGCATTGTAAAAACATAAAAGTTTATACAAATTTGAGGCCTTTCTTTTCCTCTCTCTACTCTCGACTATGGTCTATGGACTATGGACAAATCACAAAACCAAATCCTATCACTGTTTAGGATTCCCGTTGTTCACTCGCCAAGAGAAATACGTCATTGTCAAATAACTGGCGACTTCTATGTAATATCAAGATCGAACAGATATGCTCACTTCAAAAGATGGTACACTTTTTGCAGTGAGCTGTTTATTTGGGATTGTTGTCAGCGATTCACGTGTCTGTTCGGGAGGAGTGAAAATGAGCCTATATATTTTTCGATTAACTGAGGATGAGCGATAGAGCGATCCGTACTGGTTTCCCATTTCATTTAGCAGTGACGCACTCCTAAATTTAAGTGGTAATATTAAAAACTAATACAGGTTATCGATGAAGACTCAATACCAAAGAGCTGAGATTCTGTTTTTCTTAACCTCATTGCTTAGTTTCCTTTAGTTGCAAAACACCCTCGTCGGTCTTATATAATCAAATTCGAAATGATTGTCAATTTAGCGTGTAGGTAATTAATTTAACTCAAGGAGAAGAAAAACAGAGGAGACACGAGTATTTAGTGTCGCTGTGTTGAACTTGAAGTACCGTTTTTTTTTTTTAAACGAGGTGCAGAATATGCTTGCTGTTTTCATATGACCATGTCAGGCATGTAAAGGCCAATCAAGCAAGTAATTCAATTTTTTTTCTAGGCTCCACGCCGGTGGCTGAACGGCGCAATGCTTGTGAGTATACGCCAAGAAGCTCGAAAAAGGATCACGAACGTACAAAGAATTTATGTAAATTTAGCGAAGTGTTTTTGCAAGGACGCATATCATCACCTTCGTCGCACGTAGCCTTAACGTTTTATCCTGTTTTGTTGTTCATTTCTTTGATACTTCTGTGCAAAATAGTGAGAAATTATTTCTGTATTTTCTACTGCCTGTTGAATAAAAATGAACGCAAAAGAACAAGCATTGGATATTTTTTGTGTATGTGTCACTTTTGTTGATTTGCTAGGTTTCTGCTGGTGATGGACCGAATCTGCCGAACTTCAGATTCGGCAAAGTTAGGCAAATGCCGAACGTTTGAAAGAAAGTTCGGCAAAGATTCGGCGAAAATTCGGCAAATGTCTGCGCACGCGCGAGAACGCGACGGGGCCGTGGATTGCAAATCGATGCCGTGCAGTCGTGCGGTTACTATCGTGCAGTGCACGGTGGTGCAGCGTAGTACAACCCGTGGTTACGGCGAGGTGTGGAGTGAGCAGGCAACACGGTAACTGCGTTTGTGAGCGAGCGTGGTTCTCCTCAATAGAGAGTTTTAGTAGAGCGTACGCTAAGGATTGCGGGCCTTGCGGGCGCGTGCTCAATCCATGCTCGAAGTGACGGCACGAGCTCCCGCAAGGCCCGCAGTCCTTAGCGTACGCTCTACTAAAACTCTCTAATATCTTCTGCCTCAAGAGTAAAAGATCGACCAGTAATTTGCGCAGTCCACTGCGCAAGTAACAAATGATGCGGTACATTCTGGATGACGTGATTTTCATTTGCCATTTCCAGTGATGCAACGAATTAGTTGAAACATTGGCCGACAATTACTTTAAAGCACTCCTCGCAAATATAACAATTCTGTTTTCGGCTCAGAAGTAGTGTGTGCCAAAACAAAATAATATTACTTTTTTCAATTAGCGTAATTAATTCGCGATTTTCCTGTATCTGCAAAAAAGTTAACACACAACTATAATGCTCGTACGGTGAACATCCGATGTTTCTAACTTTCCCTATCTTTCTAAACGTTCGTGTGTCCTAACACCAGAAACTGACATTTTAAAGGTGAAAAACGAGACGTTGCTAATATAGGACGCACACTTTCATGCAAAGCTGACATGGGCGTACCAACCGGGGGGGGGGGGGCAAGGGGTGCGCTTGCCCTCCCAGTTCTCAGAGTGGGGGGGCAAGGCATATGTTTTGCCCCCCCCCTGAAACAGCCGCCACTGGGCAAGGCATACACTGGCCGGCGGCGCCCAAGGGATTTGGCCGGGAAGTATTTGGAATTCGCTCGGTCAGCTCGTGCCGCCTAAGCAAATGATCCGGAAGGAGGCGGCTTGAGTTTCCATCGGAGGAGGAAATTCCCAACAAGTATATGGATTATCCTAGCGGCTCCGCGTCGTCTGGACAGTCTGTGCAAAGGACCGTTGAAGAAACCAACTCGTCTCGACTTGCTGGCGGACCCGATGAATGCGTTTATCCCGCCGATAAGGTCAGCGCGCACTTCTCCCGAATCTTGACGGCATCGGGGAATCACGCTTCCTTGACGCATGTTACTTGTCTGCAACTGCGGAAAGCTAAAAAAACGGCGATTTTGAGACTGTCTGGCGGCACCACATGGTGAGCAGATTGGGAATTATGCTCGTAAGCGTTTGCACTGCGAAATTGTATCTAAACAAAAAGCGAAGCTGTTTTGTTTTTTTTTCGTTGAAAGGAACTTTTTTTTCTAAATCGGAGGAAGATTAAAGTACAAAGGCCTAACAATGGCAGCACCCCAGGGTCATCTGGATTCTCAAAAAGTTCATATTTTCGCAGAAGTTCTGCTGCGAGATCATCTTAAAAATGCGCAACGAGCTCCTTCGATATGTGCTCTGTGATGTTGACGTTGCCACTGTAGACATGTAATTAATCAGTGTCTATTTTGAGACACCGGGCTCTCCTGAAGTACTGCTTCTATATCCCGCTTCCATCCCGAGTCGCCTTCCACCAACGGTGTCAACTTCTCGCTCCCGACGTCTCGGTCATCCGGTTGACCCTGCTGTCTCGGAACCTGCTTGCTCCAAGTAAATGATGTTTATCATCTCGTTTAATGTAATATGTTTGAGGGCAGCTGATAACTACTAATATTTGTCTTTTCGTGATTTCTTTACCTTGCTTATGTTCTGTCCTCAGTAGGATAATATGGTTGTTTGAGCTCAAATGCCCCCCCCCCCCCCCTCTCCTCTTTTCTTGCGATGAAGTGACGTTCGGTTCAACGCCACTTCGTGGAATGGCTTTCGAAGGAATGGTGTTCGATTAAAGGTCCCGACAGACTCATTCACCTGCGTCAGCACCTGGGCATGATTGCTGGCATGTCACATTTCGTATTGTTTACTGCAGTTAGAGTTGGATGCAAGGAAAGTCGGAACGTGGAAATTATTATTATTTACCTTTCATCCCCTGCCTTGATAAAAGCAACAGCGAAGTTTGTAAATGTTGTCGTCTAGTTAGAACAATCAGAAGTTTGTTTTCCGAAGTGAGAAGGTGTCGAGTGAGGCTCTCGCGAGAATGTACTTTTTGATAAAGTAGGGCTGGGCAATTAACCGATCGACCTTCCGATTATTTGATTAAAGCTTTGATTGCGATTAATATTTTAACCGATATAGCGGTTGAGGTCCACTGAACAAGAGAAAATAAAAACAGAGAGCTTCCTTATGCTTTCTCGTTGCTGCCGAGCTCTCCCAAAACATGAGCTCCAACCTCCAACTCCTTGGAAAGCACGCAAACAACGCCATTAGTCATTAGGGAGTTTTAGTAGACCGTGTTTCCCCCTTTGCTAAGCCTTCCGCAACGAAGAAACCGCCACTGCGCCTGCGTGCCGATGGCCTTGGCTGTAGAGTTCCGGGCAACGGAGGGGCTTAGCGGAGGGGAAACACGGTCCACTAAAACTCCCTATTGTTAACTTGGGACTGGGTTCAAAAACGAGACAAGTTTGACCAAGGCTGCGCGACCTTGACGATGGATTTTGCGTCCCCAACGCTGCGATGTCAAGAAGGAGTGGGAAGATTTCGGTTTTGTTTCGCCTCCGGTACAGCTTCACCTCTTCCAGAAAGTTCGACAAGGTTTTTATGCAGTTGTTGACCGGCTCATCAATGAAGTGCAACGACGGTTCACACAGGATGGTTCCGACATGCTCCTGAGGCTAGAACAAATCCTCGTCGTCTCAGCGAAAGGGAAAGCACCGTCTTCAGAAGGATTCAAAGAGCGCCTGGGGACTCACGCTTCATATTTTAGCCTGATGCTGATTCTGATCAGCCTATTTTAGCGACTTCGGAGAGACCATTCAGCGGCCTCCGGCGCTTGAAGACACCTCCGGTCGACGATGTCCCAGTCCCGACTTACTCATCTCATTCTCCTTCATGTTCACCAAGAGAGAACTGCTGCGCTCGATCTAGTGCAAGTCATGAGGAAGTTCGTCTCCACAACCACAGAAAAAAAAAAAAGTCACATTTGGAAGCGTATAACATTCAGGGATCCCAAGCAATGCGAATACTATGTCTATTATGTTAACTTTTTTTCGTTTGATGTTTTAGTTTATCTTTCGGATCTTTGCATGCGCGGTGGATTTATATGAGCAATAAACTTGTGATTGTGCCTTTTCCGCCCTTGGAATTGTCTCTTGTTGTCTTTAATCACTAAACCCCTAAACCCCAAAGACCAAAGAAAATTGAGTGTGTGTTTTCCTGTTGTAGAATTTGAAGTGTGAAAGGCGCTGACTTGACGCGCAGCCGACGGGCGAATGGAAGCGCTGCGCTCGCGCTCCAGATCGGCTAAAAACAACAATAAGGCAACCTAAGCCGCGTGCAAGTGTTAATATGATCATCAGGAACATCAAGTTCTCTATTAAGCGCTGAAAATCCTAATTAATGCTTCAAAAAAAAATTAAAAAAAAACCTCCGCAAAACGGATATCCCTACTTAACTTTACATCATTGGCTACGTTTACATGGATTCGCATCGACCAGTAGCGGCACCTCGTGACCTTTCGATTGTTTCCGGGGTCTCCGGTTTGCCTAGCGTGGCGGAAGTCGCAATTGAGCTCGCAGCGGCACCTCGGAGCAGCGAAAATGGCTGACAGTGCAGCGGTGCTGGCGCTCTGTTTGGTGTTTCAGCAACTTTATTTTGTTTCGCTGGTTGTCGCGTGTACAAACCTTTATTATGCCGTCTTCGTTGCCACCTTTCTTCAACATTAACACCGCTGCCGACGCATACGTAGCGGCATTACGCCGCTGCGTCCTTTCCTGACCAGTGGTTGGACCTCCCAAGAGCTGGCTGTCATTAAACTACTACGTCATCTGGCGTAGTTGAGGTGTACGCCTGTGACGACTTACGCATTGTCTAGCGTTACGTCCGACGGAACCCAAAATAGAAATTAAAGTTACATCCGACGTAACTTTACCCCAAGGTTTTAAGTTACATCCGACGGAACTCGAAATGAAAATGAAAGTTACGTCCGACGGGTAATAAAAGTTAAAGTTTTGTCCTGTTTAACTTACGCAACCTTATTGAATGTTACGCTTTACGGCCGATACATGACGTAAACACAAAAATATCCTAAATTACCACTACGTTACGTCCGATGCAGCATTCGTCAATTTGTTAAAATCGCGACTCCATCTGTACCTTCAAGTACAGATGCCCGTCACATTCTTTTTTTTTTCTTTCGTTTTTTTATTTTTTAAGACAATTTTTTTTCCTTTAAGACGATTTCTTGTGGCGCTTTCTGAGCACTCGCGGACGTTCGAAGCAATTATTAAGAGAAATAGAATGGTAATGTGATAAGCAGGGTTCGTTGCGCTGCCGGCGCGAGTCCAGTAATGAGCTAACACTCATTTCACTTATTAGTGCAAGGAATGTCTCCGTCTCCTTGTGAGTGAAAACCACACGGGGAAATTTGCCGCCACCTGAGTTTGCTGCCGCCACCGGTCGTCCAGGCCGTCCGCATCCGCTACCGGCATGCAACGCAACGTTCCCGTGATCTCTCGCTCGAGCGCTCGATTCGATCCGCTAGCGTATACATGGAGAGCCTCGATTCGGATTGACCATCTCAAACCACCCCGTCCCAGCGAATCGGATCGGATCGGATCCGGACCGAGCCGTTTACATGGAACGTTTCGATTCGTTAACTGGATCCGATGCGCTGCTGTCGCATCCATGTAAACGTACGTACAGTGTTAAAGTTTGTCTTCACTTCATAGAAACCAAGGGCACCGCCCCGGCCCGGGGGGGAGGGGAGGGAGGGTCTGGTTTGCCCCCCCTGCTCAAAAACAAGTTGGTACGCCACTGAACGCTGAAGTCAAGTGACTCGAATTAAAAAAAAAATGCATATTTACAAAAATCAGCAGAACCCATCCTTTGGGAATGATTATCTACGTTAATGCGAATAGCATCAAACGGTGCGGAGTTATGCGCGTTCGTCAGGTGGCCGGCACACTCTAGATACGCCAGCCCACTCTTGAGGCGATTCTAAATTTGTTGACACTTTCACAGCCCTGCGCACGATCTCCGCAGCTCCAGCACGTGCGTTTGTGTCACTTATGAAGGCGAGCAAAGCACGCGCCATACGCACAAACACTCAAAATGGTACCGACCAGACTTTCTGGCGTCTCAGCTAGTCTCAACCAACGGTACTCTAAAGGGTTGTTTATATCTTTACCATAGGACGCGCTTTACAGCGCTGTCACAGCTACCGGTGCGCGCGCGTTCCATGCACGAGGGCTCATTCCGCTCTCGTGAGGCTGAGCACGGCCGCTACATCACCCTCTGCCGAGCGCGGGAGAGGGTGAGCTAGCGGCCGTGCTCAGCCTCACGAGAGCGGAATGAGCCTTCGTGCATGGAACGCTGCGCACCGGTACACTCTAAAAAAAGAAAGTGTCGATTTAACTCTTTTGGAGTGTAAGTGGCTTGTCACAGAATCCACTCTTTTAAAGAGTAACTTTAACTCTTCGGAGGCAAGTGTATGTTTAACTCTCCCATACAAGTGTTCACTTGACTCTTCTATAGAGAGTAACTCTAATACTTTTGAGAGAGTCAGGGTTACTCTTTTGATGTGTAAGTGTAAGAGTTAACTTCACTCCTTTGTGTAGAGTAACTCTAACTCCATGAGAAGTGTTTCCTAAACTCTTTGATGAGAGTAAATTTCACTCCTTTGTGTGGAGTGACTGTAACTCCTTGTTGACGAGTGAAGGATGCTCTCCAGGGAGAGTTACCTTTATTCCTTCGTGTAGAGTAACTACAACTCTATCAGAATGTTGCCTATACTCTGTATCCAAGAGTTATGAGTACTCGCCAGGAAGAGTTACCCTCACTCCATCGTCTAGAGTAACTACAACTCCATTAGAAGTGTTGCCTAAGCTCTGTATGCAAGAGTTAAACATATTCTCCCGGAAGAGTTGAATTCACTCGTTTGTGGAGAGTAACTAAAACTCCATTAGAAGTGTTGCCTGAACTCTGCATTTAAGAGTTAAGCACGCTCTCCAGAAAGATTGTTATAACCTTTTTGTGGGGTTAATGCAACTCTATTAGAAGTGTTGCCTACAGTCCGTATTAAAGAGTTAACTATGCTCTCTAGCAAGAGTTACATGTCACATTACAGCACACTTGAGCAGTTGGTATGACCCCTCCTTGGAGAGCACTTAACGCTTTAATACAGAATTCAGGCAATACTTGGAATGGGGCTGTAATTACTCTACAGAAAGAATTGTGTACAGTAAATACAGCCCAATTTGATGTGTTGCCTAAACTCCGTATAAAAGAATTAGCACCCTCTTCGAGGAAGGGGTCACACAAACTCCGCTCAATTATACTGTTAAATATTGTTTTTAGTGTATTGTTGAGTGTAAGTTAACCCCGTGAAAAGTAACGGAAACGCCTGAAAACAGAATTAGAAGAACGGAAGGGTAAAACTGGCTTTGTTGGAAAAAAGCTTGCTGGAAAAATTAAAAAAAAAAAAACCTCTTCTGGCAACCGACATTTCTAGCCTGTTGAAGGGCGACCACTGTACTTTTCTTTTTGCAATTATTTTATATGTCAATACCTCCCTTGATTTACTGTAATTTGGAATACTTTTGTCCTTATTGTATGAGTTGTTAGTTGCATATAACTAGGGACAACTCAAGTATTTTGCAATGAACAGTAGCCCTAAAATCTAAAAGCGGCTATGTACATGTTCACAAGGAGATGGTTGCATAGGAAATGTGAACTGCAGCTATAAAACGACATGAAATGTATAGCATGAGCCTGCACAGAGGCAACAGGTTCTCTAAGTAAAAGTCAGCATAGAAAGAAAACAGTAGAATCGAGTTCATTAAACCAAGATTTTAATGTCACCACATGGCGAAAAAGGCAAAACTGGCACACAAAGTTCCTCTGGCTAACAAGTTTTTAACTTTGCGATCAAGTCTAGAGCCAAGTACTGGACTTTATTTTGTACTTCAAAACCAATGGTAGTGCCCCAATCACCGCGAGTGACTCGCTTGCTTTTTGACGGTACGAAAGGTCGTGGACCTCCAAAAGTGCGTGCAAGAACGAGCGCCGCACCAGCCACAATATCCGTCACCACAAAGGGAGTGGTCCCCTCCAAGACCACAGTTATGGCACTGGAGTCCTCTTCGTCGATTAGCATCACCGGATAGGTCGATCGGTCATGTCCCTCCCTCCTGTGAAGAATGAATGCTTAAATGTAGAGTCAGCAAGTACTAAAGAGAGGAAACAGCTCTGCCAAGTGCTCCTTAGTTAATATTAGTGCACTCATTTGCGAGACAATGAACCATTTGCGGAAAATTCCAGGAGCCATTCATATATGATGGGCTCCGAATAGCTGGCTGGGACTTCCGCTTTCTTGCCGATTGAACAAGAGTCCCAACCGAACACTAAGGCAGCACTCATTGCTAGCCTCGCTCAGCCGCAACGACCCAAAACCGTTCGTATCCTTTCTGATAAGCGCACCCAAGATAAAGACGATAAACCACTGTCCCTCTTCTGTTTTTTTTTTCCCTTTCTGTGCAATGGCAGCCATAAGGAGCTGCATTTATTTATGGCATCCCCGGGCTTGCACTTTATCGGAAGAAGGGGAAAGAAGAGGGGCAGCGTTCCCCCCCCCCCTCCTCCCCGACTCCCTGGGAACAATTGTAGCAGGCAACATGGGGGAGGAGAGGACAGAGTTTAAGCTTCCCTGCACATCATCCCTCCACCTCCCAAACAGTAGCAAATCAGCTGGCCTCTGCCCATCAGCGGCAGAAATACATAGCTCTAT
>JAZHYW010023188.1:0-15887 GCA_037355805.1 Ixodes ricinus | reverse complement strand
TGTTACACAATTACACATTATCTTGTCGAGTGTTTAAGGTTTACTATAACGTGTAATCGTGCGCATTATAGTTAGCAGTTCTACAACAAATAAGTGTGTTAAATTAGTTGTGTTTGTGCAGCTGCCATCTCGAGACACAAACAATACAATAATCAATACAATAATTTTAAACATACGTCATTATACTGAGTATCAGAGTTTGTTGTGTCTCGAAGCGCTACAAACACAGCTCACAGATGACTCCATACATGTATGCGTATGTTTAAAATATTGTATTCAAATTGTTTCAAGGGGAAGGAGATACACTCCACCAGTATGCGGAACTGATATTCCCACTCAAGCGCCAAACCCCACGTGCGTGTCGTGGCTCCTGCCCTTAATTAAAGGACTCTAATGACACACCTCTCAGTTTGCAATGCGGGTTCCCACTATCCCGGGGACGGCACGGTTGCTGACCCTTTCCTTTAAGCACTTGACGGAAAAACCCAAAGACAGAAATAGAAAATATGAAGCCGAGTAGCCGTACTCTAAGCATCCGCGGTGTAAGACAGGTACGTTTAGTAAGTCTACGCCCCGGGCACGCCTGGCAATACAGATTGTTTATTTCAAATTTGCCTAAGCCTTTCATTGCAGACCGGAAGCGGTTCAAGTAATGTATAATGATGTTTTGAATTATAATCTTAGTGTTGATTTTTCCTTAGTTTGGACGCCTTGACGACAACTCAAACTCGCAGCTGCCATACACACGAGACACTACGTTTTTGACTGAAAAATCAACTTTCAGCGAAATATCTACTCTTTGAAATTACTTTAAACAAAACCGACAGAAGCAGAGACAACGAATGCACGAATAAAATGTACACACAATATATCTATTAAAGTTGTGAGGTATGCTCAGGCTGCATCGACAGATTTTGGGATTTTGTCTTAGTGAAGTCCCAAGTCCTGCTGAAGTTTGCTATTTTTACGCGCATACTTTAATAAGTTTCGATCTTCTCAATATCGGTACTCAGCCCGCGTACACTGGTGCAGTTAAAACGCGTGCATTAAAAAACAAAAGAAGACGGTTGCGACAAATGTAGAAATAGTTCGTATCCTTCGTGTTTTTTCTTCTTAATATTTTCTCTAGCCCGACATAATATATATATATATGTATATGTATATATATATATATATATATATATATATATATATATATATATATCGGTACTAATCACACAAACTGCCCACATTTTTGTTTACAAAAAAACAACATGCATTCCGCGTCAGTGTAGTATTGGTTAGCAATCATTTTTCATTACATCATTTCGATATATTTGAACGTAGCCTATTCTTAAGGGGGTCAGTTCAACTCATTCAGAGATAATCAGGTAAGAAAACTTCTAACACTTACTTTACGTAACAACAAGCATTGCGAAGGCTTAAACTGTTGCAGGATCCCAATCTAAAGAGAAGTAAGCCATCCTTACAATAATACCTTTAAAACAAACAAAAAATGTGAAAGCCGTTTACAACTTCCTGTAACGCCGAATTAGAGCGCAGCTCTTGAGCAGGAGGGAAGGGCACTAAGGGGGGGGGGTGGGGGGGGGGTGGTCACGTGACCTCGGGGAGGGGAGCCACGTCACCCCCCTTCCCGAGGTCAGCGAAGGTACCCGAGGTCCTCCCGAAGGAACCCGAGGTCCTCCCGAAGTCCTCCCGAAGGAACCCGAGCTCCTCCCGTGGTCCTCCCGGAGGAACCCGATGTCCTCCCGAGGTCCTCCCGAATGAACCCGAGGTCTTCACGAGGTCCTCTCGAGGTCCTCGGGGGGGGGGGGGGGGGTGCTCGCGGTTACGCCGACGCCGACGCCGACGCCGCTCAAGTCGGGAACGGGCGCCTAAGAGCTGCGCTCTAAAAACAGTTAAGCCTATTGGATCACGCCCATCTGTATGTTATGTGTTTCCCTTTACTGTCAACTGCAGCCAATGCTACAAAACAATGGAACCAGTCAAACACAGTAAAAGATGTATCGTCACGGCCCTGATTGGCTTTGAACGTTTGATATCACCTCGCGTAATGAATACTCAATGATCCTCCGCCCTTTTTTTGTGCGTGATTAGTTTAGACGGTAATCACTAACCCACAAAGAAAACGAGAGCCGTAACTATACACGCTTTGAGGTGCATGACGCAGCAATTCTTAATACAGCCATAGGCAGCTAATACGACCAGGTAATTGCCACAGTTGAATTCATTCCGCTCATTTTTTGATAACGCGGCGTTTGCTTTGGTGAATACCTGTAAAGCTTACAGCACCTGCATAGTACACTTCTTGATGGGAAGCGCTCCTATAGGTGAAGGGCGTGCTCCCAGAAGCTCGTTTCTCGCCCCTCGGACTATTTTACAGAAGTCAGGGCTATCATGCATTTGTATTTAACCTGAATATAGATGTACAAAGACATTGCCATAATAGTTTATTCTAAATATAAATATAATTATGTTGAGTCAGCGATAAATTCTTCATCCCTGCCGCTTTTATACGCGCATGTATTAACTGAGATACTTTAATATACCAGATGCGTTATTTTATTTACGCGCACGAAAAATGATGTTTGATATGATATGCTTAGGTCCGGATTTATGGAAGGTAGTTCGAAAATAGATATGTTACTAAATTTTAATGAGATATATTATGAGAAAAACAATCATATGCTATTTCGAATTTTAATAATATCTTTATTGAGTCAAGATTGTCACCATTTTCTCAACTTTCTGGAACTTCTATTACTAATATATTTAATTTTCTTTTTTTCAAAGTAATGCTTTTGTTTGCATAAACAATAGTTTTAAATCGTTTTTCTTCCACGGTTATTTCGTTGAGGTTAGATTGAACACAACTAACTGCATGTATCCACCAATAGTAACGAAACCAACAGGGCCGGTTGGCAAGCCAAAAGCCAAGAGGGAATATAAAATAAATGTCGAGCTCACTGTGCACGCAACCCTATGTAGCCAGCTCCAGACCTCACATTCGCACCCGTCACACGCACCCACCGACAAACCCGGCCGTCATGCGTCCGTCCACGGATGACAGACCTGTCACTCTTGCGATGGAGCGATGTTTCTTCAGCGTTTGCCCCGTTCCTTCTTCAGGCTCTCCCCTCATCCTGGCTTCAATCGGGAGAAAGCCCAGGGAGCATACAGTTAAAAGGAGCACACACACAAAAAAAGACAACAACGGTGACATATGAGGGTCGACGGAAGTTATTTTGTATTCACTGCTACGTCCTGACGTCTCCGCCCTAAGCAAACAAAGATACTATTCTGGGAAGGGGAGAAGTCAAACAGGAGGACGTGAACACGTACAGCACATACATTTCTCAAATGTGTGTCGCCCGTGACGTGATTTCGCCGTCCTATGCAATCCTTAGATTGCGAAATGGTGGAAACGAGGAGGTAGCAAATATCAACTGGAAGCTGGGGTTGGGATGAGGGGGGGGGGGGGGTAAGCGGTAAGTGTGGAATGGGAACGTGTTTGCTTTAGTCAACCATGTCAGAATGTTGAACGCGCTATTATTAGCGTCATAGGAGCCGCTCACGCGATGCCTCATAACAGATGGTTACGCCGGTTCATGGGTGGTGCGGACTCCGGGACGTCATTTAGACAAGGGGTGCTATCAAAATGCAACACAAATTGTGTACTGACTATTCTGGGTATTTACAGTCGCGGAAAATGTTTGCGAGAGACGGGCACCTGGAACATTTGATTGCAGAATATTTTCTTTTGTTTTATTCAACTAGCATTAGGCTATTCCAGAAAATGAGTGGGCGTGTGTGTTGGCATATATATGTCTTTAGGACGAGGAGAAAAGAAAGGGAATTTGTTTTTTACTGGTGATTTCTTGGTCCGGCAAGGGCTAAGTCAGGACTTAAAAAGGCGTAATTCTTGTTCAACTTTATTCCTGCTGGAAAGCAGAACCGTTATATTTCCACTTGTAATCAAAATGACCAGCCTGTGTCGGTTTTTTTTCCCCTGAGTATTGGAGCTCACAAACTGGATGATATAATCGCTACTTTATTTATATTCGACAAAACCGATTATAATAGGACATAATCTCAATTTGTCTTCGAATCTTTAAAGCCAGCCAAATAGCTGTTTGATCTCGTACTGTCTGTTCTGGTACATGCAATACAATTTTCGTAAAAACATAAATTACTAGCATGAATTCTAATTTTAAAATAGAGGGTTCGCAATATACTGTGTTACTTAGGCTGCGTAGGCTTAGTTAAAAATTTGACTCTAAAACTCAAGGCACTGCTTTTTTATGTCGTGAATATCGAAACGAGTCATTATGTACGTTTTATACACCATACCAGGAGTTCGAGTGACCTCCACAAAAAATATTATTGTAATAAAGGAAACTCTAAATAGAGAAAGGGTTCCTTCGGTATAAGAGCACGGTGTCGATCGTCCGGTAAAGCATGTAAAGTGGTAATTCGCAAACTATTAAACTAAGTCACTCACTAAATTTTAAAAGATTCGCGTCATTTGGCACATCCAGGTTTTGTGCCTCATCGTCAAAACATACATCATTTTTTTTTTAATTCGAACAACTAAACTTATTTTTACGTTGTTGCCTGGTCATCAGAAGCGATTCACAAACTGGTATGCATAAACAAAGACGCCATAAAACCACAGACGCCATGGCCAGAAGCGACGTCCGACTTTGGAGCTGCCGCGTGCAACGAGTCACCGGGAGAAGACCTGAGAGCGTCGCGTTGATTGTAGAAGAGAAGCACCTCCTCTGCTGTCTCCTAGGGCACCAAGCTTTCAAGGTTTTTCTTACTTAGTATCAGTATGGCGGTCTCTGGACAGCCTTAATAGCACGAAGAGGAATTTAGCTGTCTTACATTCAACACCTGCTGCAGCAAATTTGGACGACGGGCAACATATCTTTAATTAAAATCTGTCAGACAACGCAAATATTTATATATTTACTCGGCAAATTATAAGTACATCAATTACGAAATATTATTTTTTGTATACTAATGTTGAACTCGGTCGATGATGCTATCCAAAAGAAATGATTTATTTATTTCTAATCTCTGTTTTTAAGTATATTCGCTTGTTAAAAAAAGAAAAACTTTCAACTTTTCAGAAACCTTTTGTATACTACAAAGCCCCTCATAAAGTAAATGCTATACTTTAGCTCATACATTGCGCAATATATTTATTTTAAAATCGTCTCCTTATTCTTCTATCTCAACCGACATGCTACATTAAATGCATGAAGACATAAATAATTAAAATTTTTCCTGTGATTGACAAAAAAATGTATGCACTATTTATTTTTCCTTTCTGAGGTTAGCGAAGAGGCCCCATTGCGTGATACGTGGCACCACATTGTACGACTATTTTGGTCGATTGAATCAAAGAAAATAATTTCCTTATTTATGACGCTTTTGGACGCGTATTAAAAGTGCGTGTCGAAAGGTATTAGTAAGGGCTGTAAAACAATGTATTTCTTTATATTCATTTCAAAGATATTGTCCTAAATAAACAACCCTTACATGTTTATTCTAGCTAAGTAATGGACGCCCATGAGCGTAGCATGAAGGCATTTACGTGCAAGATTCCTTTCAATGGTAACATTAAAACCATAATTTGTTTTAATAACCTCGCTCGTTGGCCTTTACATCGTGTAGGTGGGCTTCAATCACTCTTGAGCGTTTTGTAGTACATGTGGGTGTGTGGGTGTATTACTGCTGTATCGACCAAATGTGTCTGACCCTTTATCTTCTAAATGCCATGGGAGTAGTCGTCAATAGTGCATGCATAGCAAAAAAATGAATATTAGAACAAAGCACGAAAACATGCCAAACAACGTTCACACCAAAATAATTACTCGACATTAACTTACTGTACCCAAGTTATGCTTGCGCACGCATTCTATTTTCCGAATATCAATGCAAGAGGGCATACGTGTGCCAAACTCGTTGACTTCATTAGTTTGTCAGTCACGCGTCATCTGCAGCCGGTTCATCTTTTTATTTGGCGTCTTCTGAATCGAATGAAGATCGACAGTGACGCAATTGCACCAGTCACGACCGTGTCAGGTCGAGATATGGGTTTTAAATGGGCTAGCACGCAAACGCTGCCGCTCAAGTAGAACCTTTAATCTTGCGGTATTTATAGTTTAGTAAGGAATCGATAGTTAAGATGAGCATAATGAGGATCAGAGTGTCTGGGATCTCGCGCGCTCCTCGCCTTATCCCGGTCTCCCGTGCAAGAAGCGAGCCTTGGATTAGAGGTGGCGAGGAGTGTACCAATACGGAGATCCCCTGGAGACACCGATCCTCCCACGGGCAATAGTCATCGAGTTCCTATGCCACTAATTTCTCTCCAGCCACGAAAAATTGGGTATAGACTTTTTTTTTGTATGTGTAATTGGCAGGGTTGGGCAGTATCGCGATGCAAATGTATCGCGATAGTATTTCAGAAATACGTTTTGTATCTGTATTTCTGTATCGCGATACATTTTTTTCACCAGTATCTGTATTCCAGTATCGAAATACATTTTGAATGTTTCTGTGTATCGCGATACAATCAGGAAGAAATGTATTTCGTTACATTTCTCAAAAAATACTCCCCCCCCCTCATAAAGAAAAAAAAATCTGACCGCTTTTTTTTTATTTCTGAGGGCACCAGGGTTAAGGAGATGCTGCGACATAGTTACCATGCATGCAGACCAAGGTTCCTTCCGATTCTCCTAACTATTTTTCTATGCGTCCTCTTCTCTCTTCTGAGAGGTGTTGCGTAGTCGGGGACTCGAACCAGGTGGCGTGCCAGGAGTGGAGTCGGAGCATCTTCTGCCGCAGGTCTTTAGGTAGGGATTTCTTGAGTCATTGTTTGCTGGCATCCAGTGCCCGTGGCTAACCGTCTCTCTTGCCTTAGCGTACATAGTACACCCAGCCGGCAAAGCTGAGTCACAGTCCGTTGCAGCACGAGCCTGGCGGTGGTTGACTTTTGACTGGAAATAGTAGGACGACTCATGCACTGAAGTTCAACACATATTCGAATGCTTCTGCGGTTGCGCCCGTAATATTGCACGGCTCAAGGGTACGTCATCAGCCGACGTGAAGGTGAACCGCTGCTATGGTGATCCGAAACCCAGGAAGGAGGCCAGACGTGGCCTCGCTGTGCCGACCCAGACTTCGTACACCTGCGACTCGTCTCGAGCGCGCTGTTTCTCGGAGAGCTCGCAGCTGTGCCGGCAATATCAGGTCGCGATCCACGAGATCTCTGTTTGGATGATGCTAGGCTAGGCGACACTTGAGGACTGCAATCTATGCGTCGGTGGCGGAGGGTCGGCAGGAAGGACCTTCACAACAGGAATACCACCGTATCGGTTTTTCAACCGTAACAGAAGATAAGCCATGTGTTCCAGAATGCTTCAGGCGGTCCACTATTCTCGAAAATTCCAAATGACACTGCCTGCACGATCTCCAACGAGGTAACCTACAACGAAAGTACGTATTGTCCTCTCATACTGCAGCGTGGTAAAGTTTCATGTTCAAGGCCACACCTACAGATCAAGAATACCAGTTCATTCCACCGTGACGTCATGTGATCAATGTCGACAGGGGCGTCCTTATTGGACAGGGGCGTGGTGACGTTTTGATGGGATTTAGGATGACAGAATTTATTTCGAGGTCGAAGTCATTTGGCATCCCTCGTGGAGACAGACAGGATGTCAGGGAAGGGACCGCAATCAGTCCTTGATGGAACGTTTTTTTTTTTGTAGCCCATTGAAGATTCCTTGTCGTCCGAAACCACTACCTTCAAGGCAAAGTCCCAAGCTCACGGGAAATTAATTTCGGAATGAAAACTTCCACCTTCAACTTCAAGCTTCATCTCATTTGGCGTCTCAAACTAATTTGAAAAATATATTGCAGTATAAGTATTTCAGTATGTGTATTTCTGCTTTCCCTAAAATGTATTCCTGTATTTGTATTTCCAAATACTTTTTGCCTCTATTTAAAATGTATTTCCGATACGTATCGCGATACACTTTTACAGATATATTTCAGTATCAGTATTTTAGCTACTATTTTAATGTATCAAAATATTTGTATTTCCAAATACATTTTAGAGTATTTCTGCCCAACCCTGGTAATTGGCGATTGGAGGATAGAAACGAGGCGCCAGAATAAATGCCGGAATACATGCGGATTGCTAGTATTTCGGTAAATATTTACTTCAGCTACTTCTGCAGTTCCTGGTTGAAGCTAATTGATGCTTTCTTAACAGTCCTCATTAATGCATCAATGACATCGCTTTTATTTGTTGCTCGATCTACATCTGTTGCTTTCATAAAATGTTGTTTGGGGGAAAATGTTACAACACCAATAGAAAGTATTTTAAAATTGTTCGGTTTGATTCGTTTCTGGGACTGTGTTAAGTTTATGCCTCGAATATATTTTTAATGAGGTCTCGAATCAACGTTGAAGGGTATTGACAGGATACCCTTTCTCGCTGTGACCAAGCATAAAAAAATTGATTTTAAACATGTCTGAGTTAAGTTTTGTTAGTAATATAACTATTTTATAAAAAAATATGTCCACATAAAAATTTGCCAAACACCATGGCATATTTATTTTATAATATGCAAGTTTATTATAATCTACCTATTATTAAACTTTTAGATTTGGAATAGATTATTAGATTCCTTACCAACGTCTTTTCTTCAATATTTTGTGCAATAGAAATTCTTCGCAAAGGCCATTGCTGTTTTATTGAGGATTCCATGAACAAGGGAAGTAATCATGGGGTGCCCCAATATCCGAATATCATAAATTGATTCGCAATAAGTCCAGGTGAATAAGTGTAACGACAAACAACGCAGGGAATTACGCATATTTTATGGATAAACTGATATAATTCCTGGTTAAATTGTGAAAGTTAAAACACTTTAAAATCTGTGACTTCGAGGGCGTAGACTTCGCCTCTACCCAGTATAGAGAAAATCGAAGTGTATATTTCATCTCCACCGCTGTAAGTGAAAACATCACAAACTGTAAATAAACCATGTTTGAGACTTCAAAAAAAATTTTTTTCAATCTTGGTAGCTTTACATTTAGCTTACAAATTTACGCCGATAATTTAAACCTGGTGAAAATTACTGCTAATAAAAGCGTTCTTTCACTAGCATCTGAATGTAAAGTTCTTAAACATAATTACCAAAAAACGCACACGTTTACTTTTTTGAAGTAAACAAAAAAACGTTAAAGCGTAAAAAAATAAAGTATGAAACGTACTGCGATCAAAAAAGTTACAAAAAAGGACTGAGCTCGTTTGTAATGAGAAAGGTCAAATATATTTTCTAGAGAAAACGTAACCGGCGCCAACAGAAGAACAGCTTCTTTGTTTTGTTATGCTGTCCACAGTTTGAGCAAAGTTTCTTCTTTATTTTTGCCCGGATAATTAGCAAAGAACGCGCTCAGTGTTTTTTTGTTTGTTTTGTATTCGTTACATTTTTATCAACTTAAAATGATGCAGTCTGCTCTATTATAATAATTCTACTTCAATTATTTCGCAAACGACAAGCCTACATTCCGTGCTGGTTGAGCCACTTCTCTAATAACGTCTATTGCTTCTTCTTGAACATTAATTTTGTTATATAGTATCGCGATTTAATGCCAGCGCCTACTTTACTCAGATCTGTTTTCAAAGCGAAAATTAAAAAAAAAAACAGAAAAAGGAAATCTTTTTTAAGAACAATAGGAATGAGAAAACGTCAAGTTCAGGTGAGGGTGCTCCCCGTGTCAAAAAGGGCCACGTTAATTAAACGAAGTACGCAACTAACGCGGCAGCGCGCTGTCGCTGGAGCTCTCCGCGGCGTCAAGTGCCGGCCGCCGGAGCACTCGGTCAGTCATCTGCACACAAAGGTGCGTTCACAAGTCCGAGCGAAGAGCGCGTCCGGAACTTTTCTAATTAGCCCCGGTACGGTCGGACGAGGGCGGGTCACCCGCGGCATTTCCTCGGTCCCCAGCGAAAGCACGCGCTAAGTCGAGCCGGAGAGGACACGGACATTCTGCGAGCACGGGGATCGAGCCCGTAAATGGCGCTCCAGAGGCTCGATTAGGCTTCCGGCGGTTTCGACTGGGCAGCCGGTGTCGACACCCGACACGGCCACCTTCGTTCCTGCGCGAGCCTCCGTCCCGTTGAGCTTTTGGAATTTATTTATCGGTTTATAATGAGATCTGTGGAGCCCATTAGTTTAGACCGCGTCGTTTAATATTGCTCGAACATTAGCTCTTGCTTCTCTAATTGGGCCTTTGTATTTGCATTCATATTCTCACGAGTGTAAATTCGCCCTTTGTTGTTCGTTTTGATTATTGTTTTAAGGTAAAAGTGTCAAACCCCCCACTTGTATATTTTCACCTTGTTAATTTATTCGCCACAACATTCAATTAAATTACTTCTGTTAACATCGAAAGACAACAGTAAATGAAAACAAAAATAAAAATAGGTCTGGCCAGCTAACATTTTTGCACTTGTGTGTGGTGGATTCGTCCATATGACAATCAAAATATATTTGTGTATTTGCAGAATTTCTAGATTTATGCAGTTTTTATGTTAATAGTAAAACGTCTTCGTTCTTTTTTCTAGCGTCTCTTGCTTTTATATCAGTTCTTTCTGATATTCTTGACTAAACAAATCTACTTATTCCTGTGAAGGCATTTACAGTAAACCCAGCGTTACAATCACAATACCAAATAAAATTCTATCGTTTTCGATGCATAAAAGAATACTACTTCCAAGAAGGGTGCAACGTAGACAGTTAGAAAAGCTAATTTTTATATCGACCATGTTAAACCTCATAAAAAAGTAACAAAAGATTAAATTCCAATCTTGATTTATTCCAGACATTCCCGAGCATTTTGTTTTAGATACAACAGCCGAAAGAAGTCAACTGTGAGTTAACCCTTGGTAAAATTCCCTATCACGAAATGCCTTAGGCATTCACTAAAGAAGAACGACAAAATCTGATGACGAAGCAAAAACCCTGAACCAAATAAGCCATGCTTTGCATTTCTCAGGCAGCCAGTGACCCTGAATTAAACAAGGTATTCTCAGTTCAACCTGATTTTCTAAAACGCCAACATTCTACGACGACGCAAACTCGATGATTGGGACAAACCTTGCGCCAGACGTCCGTCGACCCACCCATTCTATGCCCGTGCACGGTCCTCCTGTGATGGCGTCATATTTTGTAGGCAGAAGATTCTCTAGCATTACGTGGTTTTAGTGGATCAACTTTATCTTGATCACCATTTTATACTTTCTTTTGTTTTACTCGGAAAATAGTGCCATAGCCAATTTATAAATTCTGAAATGGAATTACAAGTGGTGCGCAGATATAATGCTTGCTTATAGCAATGTAAAAAAGCCATATAACTTCAAATCTAAATGTAATTAAAAATTGTATTCACAAGAAAAAAAAAAGCTTGGAAGTATCTCGTTTTGTATTGCAAAACTCCACACTCTCAATGACTCAAATAATTTATACCCTGGTGCATGCTAAGCTGGAGAGGCGGCAAGTCCCTCCTCTTCTGCTATCATCTCCTCTCCATCCTTCACTCTGCTAAAACAGAAAAAGTAAAAAAATGAGCTTGTCCTGCTTCTTTTTTAAGTGCTGCAATGTATAAAAAATGCCCTGATGCATTTGTAATAACCAATAAGTACTGTTTTGTAAACAAATCTAAGAACACTTAGAAACCAAGCCTTTCAATACGCACAAATAGCCGAGGCTTCGAGGTGATATACATTAGTAGATGTAAATTTCGTAATTATTCGTCGCGTATCGAGCAGTCTTGCGGAATGCTTTATCGTGGAATACACTCCGTTTCACATATTTGCATAACGCATTAGAGCAATGCACGCGGTTTCTAGGCAACAGCAAAACACGCATGTCAATATTGCTGGATAGGTTATTGACTGCCGATTTATTACTTTGAGTTTTAGAAGCTAATATTTGCATAGAGTTGTTTGTGCCACTCCGGTTCTGTTTCATTTGTGTCTATCTGCCTTTGAAACGAGCAACCTTTGTCGTGCTTTCACTGCACTATTCATTTCGGGTTAGTGGCGATTTCATAGGGAGCGGTCGTCATACGGCCATGCGACGACATACTGAGGGAGAAAACGAGACCAAAGCGCGCGAGGACGCTCTGCCTGGAATGATTGCTGGTTAGACGCAAACCTCGTTGGCCTTGTCTCTGTACAGTGTACGAAGGCGTTCAAACGCGAACGCGAAACACCGGACGCTGGCCTTCGTATTCTCGAGCGCGTTTGAAGAATCAGTGAAGAGAAAGGCTGCTATCTGTGCGCCTACCAGCTAATCATGCCAACCAGAGCTCGGCGTCCTGACGCCCCCACGCGCTTTGGTCTCATCCTCTTTCTCAGTATCTTGTCGCAAAGATAGCTGCAAGCGATAACCGCGGCAGTGTTTATAAGCCGCGCACTTATTGATTTTTTTTGTAACGCACAGCCGCCTTTATTACCGCTATGGTCTAGCACGGATTAAAAGTATTACAAACACGTGAGATGTCCAAGAAAAGTGGGTCTGTATTGAAGTCTCTGTAGGTGTATTTTAGGTGTGAACGATGTTTCCTGCAAGTTTAATCATTGAGGTCTGAACAATTTTTTTGGATGTGTATTCGTTAAACGTATAAAGAGTGTTCGAGCGCAACGCAGTAGTGTGCGCTCTATCTTGGAGCCTTCCGACAGCGAACTTCCACCTGATTCATTCGAAATGAATGTTTGAAGTATTCACCGGAATGCCAATAGTATAAAACATCCGAAAGCTTATTGCTCCACTTTTCAAGAGTAAATTGAACTTTGTTAATAGCCTGAGCAACATATATATTTACTTATGGCACTCACAGCCATCGTTGAGCACATTAGTGAACAAAACAAACTTAGAGCCCAATTTCACAGATTGTCAGCCATTCGAAAACGACCGTGGTGGCACGAAATACACGTAACGTAAGCGTCATTGAAAATTAGCGTCGGCATACTGTGAGCATGCCTAACAGTTCTCTAACTGCCTTTAGCTTCGACCACCGTCAGTGCTGTCGGGAGGGGGCGGGGGATATGATATGTATTTATTTTAGCTTGCAGCATAAATAACGGATGTGAGGACAAAGCTTATTTTGTGAGGGGGTAGTCTTGCGTGATAGCTTGCGCAGCGAATAAAAGTGTTTCACATTTACGATATTATGAATAATCGAGTGCAGTTTTATGTTACAAATGGAAACTTATTGTGTTGTCTATTAAAACCTTTATAGGCAGCAACGCGAATCCCGTCCTTATCAAGGACAGTCGAAACCTTTTTTTAACAATTTGGTTTTTCTCACGTGGACTTGGCTTCTTCCCAAATGTTAGGAATCATTCGAATATAAGCTATTGTTCCATAGGAATAAAAAAGCTGTAACGAAGCTCTTCGGACAAACATCTTGAACTGACTCAAGAATCAGGCCCCTTCACGGTTTTGCCGCATCATTTACTGCTTGACAAAGCGTTCAAATAATGTATCTCCGAAGAATCTTAGAGCGGGGCTGTAGTGAGCAGCTAAAATATATACAGTCTGGACGTACGCGACCTTACTCCAGATTCCGGTTTTCGGTTCGACAAAATGCATGCCATATATCAGTAGGTGGTTATGCGACTCCCCTTAAAACGTCTGGTTCTTCTGCCGTGTGTTCATGCAGACACAGACAACGTTGAATGCTACCTCTCGCCCGCCTTTGCTGGTAGGAAAATGCTCGAGAAGAAGCCGCTGAGGCGATTTTGACATCCATGCGAGAACTAGTTGCAACGGTTCCGCTGCGATTTGGGCAGTGGCGACTCTGAAAGAATAAAAATAGTTCAGGATTCGCGATCAAAAAAAAAAATGTTTAGTGAGAAAACCATCGGAAGAAAATAAACGGAAGAGAATGAAAGATGTCGAGAGGGAAACGAGGAGGAAATAATGGCATTCTTTGCCGCTTCTCATTTCCCTACGCACCGCAACTGAACGGTGAGTCAGCGAGTCGAAAGAAAGCAACGAGCCAACACTCGTTGTTTGTGTGTTGTTCTTCCTTCCCGTAAAATAAATAACGCAATCTAAACTTCCTTTGATTCAGGGAACTGCTTCTCTTCTCTCTACGTCAATGTACACTCTTTCTCTAGTGAGTTCACATCGTTTGTTTTAAGATTTTTCGGACATGTGCCTACTTTTGTTTTTCGCTTCAATCGCCAGAGAGGCGGAGTTCAATGTTAATGTGCTGTAGGTATTCAACTGGTAGCACGCCATAGCGGCCTTTGACGTAAAAAATTGTCAATGGCTTGACTTGATTTGGAAGTGCAAATGTAATATTTACGTTCAACAAAAGCTGAGATAAGGGCTGATAGATATATTAAATGTTTTGGTACAGCCACAGCAGCAATTCATATTCTAATAAATGTCCTACATTTCTAAGTCTTGACGATACGTAGAACTGCAAGAAAGTATATTTTCGAACCGCATTGTTTAAATATAATGATGAATACTATACCTCATGATAGTGCCACAGTTTTATATGTTGGTACCGCATAGTAATTGCCTAATCGCAAAATTCACACGCAGGTTCCTACAATTCGGTTGGCTTTCTTCGGAAAGACGTAAACATATAAATATAAACACACCTGAAAGGTGTAAGGGGCTAGCTGGTACTTGCATTTAAACTGTTGTGTGTAGCGTTAACTCATTCGCTGCAAACATTCTATTTTGTTCCCCCAGAACTATTACTTTGTCGCGACTACAGCACTATAAATCAGTATAATATTTTAATTGCTGTAAGAATAAAAATAAAATTTAAGTACAAGCTGCTCCAGCATTATCGGTGCCACGCTTATTGGAAGCTGGAACTATCTAAGACGTTGTTTGAACAACAAGTCATAGTGCGCTTTCAATCAATCACACGACTTGAGAAAATGCATGTTTAATATGCTTTCAAAAAACATTCCCAAGTGCAAAAACAATGCGTTTTAGTCGCTGCTACACCGAAAGTCTGCCGTTTCCTAAAGGGTGCTTACATTGCGCAATGTAAATTTATTCTAATTGAACTTCGGCGTGATTCCACATCACGCTTGTTTGTTATAGTTTTATTTATTCTTTACAGTGTGGAATGCATTTTTCAATATTAAAAATAAAACAACATTGTTTTACCGTATGATAGGAGCGAATATTTATATAACCAAGTGGAGATGAACATGTCTGATATACTAACCAAGTAGGCATCGCATTCACATTCCAGCCTTTACACCTTCAAAGTACACACATCAAGAATTGTGTTCTCTGCATGGGGTGTAGTTTTTAATGTCACTCGTATATCTGACTTCCCACCCTTCAATATTAATAAAAGAGAGAAACTAGACCGAAAGACTTGTTGCTCGGACTGCGCTCCTACTACCTCTCCTGAACATGTGGTACATCCGAAAACAAACTCCAGCGATGTGAAAATGTCATATATTGATTTTTTTTTCCAAGGTACATTGAAGGCATTGCAGAGTGGATATTTGAAGCCATACATGCATAATAATAACATAATAGCACCCTGACAATAATGAGCCCGAAACGGGACCAGCTACTGAAATTATATATTATTTGTAAGTTACAATTATTTCTGTGACTTGTTGAATACGAAGACGAACACATCCTATGAGCATCTAATTTAATGGTGTATGTTGATGCATTTTTATATAGTAGGACATTTATACACATGACAAAATAGACACCTTTTGCAAAATCTCATTAAGCAACTATGACTGGCATAATCTTTTTCGCCATAAAGCACGTGATTGGGCTCCGGTTCCCGTTGAACGCTAA
>JAZHYW010023187.1:0-58058 GCA_037355805.1 Ixodes ricinus | reverse complement strand
AAGACTCAAAAAACTCTCTCGGGAGTGTTCTTCGAACGTTGAGCGCGAGACGTCCCAATAGTGACTGAGCAAACACATTTGATCACCCTAAACAAGCGCCTTGTGGAGCCCGGAGGTGCTGTCGCGATCACTTCTCTAAAATTTCTCGTCAATGTCAGCATTTTTTATACTTTGTGCATGCAATCCACATTTTACTCCTGGCTGAGCTGCTGAAATCTCTTACAATACTATCATTCTCGCGAATGTTTGTAGCAGGAATTGCTTAAAAAGCCGAGAATCCAGAACAACAAAAAACGGTGATTTAGCTCGAAGTCAGCGGGGCTGGCAACAGCGTTTTTAGCGTTTCTAACTTAATATCAGCGTCTTTGAAGCTGAAAGAGAATGACAACAACGTAAGAGATTTCTGCATCTAAGCCAGGTTGAAGGGTGGACAGCATGCACAGCATCGAAAACGTTGTCCTTGACGAGCAAATCTTAAAAAGCGGATGCGACGGAGTCCTTGGGCACTATGGGACGCTTGTTGGGGGTGACCTCGAATTACACCCAAAACTGTCTAACCATGGAAGTGGCCGAAATTACCGATGGTCACTAGGAAGAATGACGAAAGCAATCCTGGGGAGGGCGTGACAGAGGACAAACACAGATCTCCAAACACAGCTAGGTGACTGGTGACTTGCACCGTTCCCATGATTCTTGGACAGCGTGACAAGAAGCGCTGAGGATTGCCGTAGCAATGGGCTATTCTGTCCGAATATACATGCTTTCGCGAGCATACCTTCAAACGACGAAGCCACCCAGATTCGGTTGGCTCCATCGTTCCACGGTGACCCATGTCGAGACAGGTGTAAATTGACATCCCGTTCGAGTCCGTCTACGTATGCTCACTACGTTTTATGGTCGTTCAAATGGACGGTATTACAATGTTGACACGACGTTAGCACAGACGTGCGCTCGACATTTTATGCAGTCAAATGGGACATTATTTTATCTTTTACCGACGTCTTCAACTGACATCCTGGTTCAAAGCTAAGGGCGATACATCCTCGACGTTTTATGATCGTTAAGCGATGGGACATTGTGTCAACGTCGATATAACGTTATCACTTAACTTCCCGTCCAATTTAGACGTGCGCTCGACGTTCTAAGGTCGTTAAGTGGGACGTTATGTCGACGTAAAATCCGGCAACCTTTTTCCAGACATTGTAGCCTTTCCACATGTACGTCAAGGGACCCGACGTTCAGACTTTCAACGCCGACGTGGTTTCTGACGTCGTCGCCTTGCGTCCTGCAGCGTCATCACAATATTCGACGATCGTGTTGAACGTGTCAGTGCTGCCCGGCGTTGTCGCTACTAGCCATTTCTAGCCATTTTGAGTGAATCTAATAAAGAATAAACGCTTATAGCCAGTAATAGCCACTTGTATCCAGTTTCATCCATAAACCTCAAATAGGCAGATAATGTCAGGATACTTTCTAATAGCCATTGCAGCCACCGTTGGAGGCCATAGAAATTTGCCGATAGCCTGTACGGAGGTCTCAGAGGAGAAAAGTATTCAGCTCCGTGTAAGCAGTCGAGGGCATCGTAGATTCTTGGCATTGGGTAATACATCTTTTCGGGTGATCTTGCTTAATCTCCGGTAGTCGTACCAAAATCGTATGGTGCCATCCTTTTTCTTGACAAGGACGACTGGTGAGACCCATGGACTCGTAGAGGGCATGGCGACACCATTGTCAAGCATGTCGGTGACCTGGTTCTCGATGACGCTTCGTTCAGATGCTGAAACTCGGTATGGGTATTGACGTAGGGGATTCTCGTTGCCGTATCGATGTGGTGAACTACCGACGTAGAACGACCCAAGGTGGATTGCGGGGTCAAATATGAAGCTCAACTCTGCGTAGAACGGCGAGAATTGAGGTCTTTGGGACGAATCAAGGTGGCTATCTATGGTTGCTAACAAGAACTGGTCCTCGTCCTCTCGCTGCGGGGCTAATGGACAACAACATTCAGAAAGAGAATTATCGAAATCAAATACTTCGATAGCTTCGTATGGCTCAGCGAAAGCAACGACTTCATCTGCAGGAAGCATTATTGGCAGAGAAGACATATTTAACAGCCATAAGAAATGCGGTGCCATTGTCAAGGCGAAGCAGAGAAAAAGGGACAAGGATACCTGTCTTACGAAAAAAAACTGCGGAAGGGGAGACCATTAGAGGAGACGCCGAGACTCTGGATGATTGAATCGGTAAAGGAACAGACGAAAATGGAGGAATTCGTACGTCATCAAGGAGGGATAATTTGATCGTGTCCACAGCAATGTTGTCGTCGGGAAGGTGGATTTCAGCGAAATCTACTTCGGCACGTCCACAGTCGATAACAGCCTCTGTTGCTTTTAAAAAGTCCCACCCAAGAATGACGTCATGAGAGCAGGAAGACAACACCAGAAATTCGACACAGTAACACACTTCTTGAATGACAATACGTGCTGTACAGACACCGGCAGGGACAATGTTTTGTGCACCAACAGCTTTAAAGGGGCGACCAGAAAACGGGGTTGTAACTTTCTTCAACTTACGACAAAGGTCAGCACGAAGAACTGACACTGCGGCGCCGGTGTCAATTAATGCTTGAGTGCACAAACCGTCAATAACTACATCTATCATATTTCGGGTAACTGGACGAGGACTTAAAGATGTGAAAGGATTTGCAGTTCTCGCCTCTGGAACTGCTCCTAGCAGTTTCCCTCTGCAATGGGCGATGTAGTACGTGGTCGCAGGGGAGACAGCGAACGCCGCCTGGGAGATGGAGATCTGCCTTGCCTTTGCCGTGGTTGTGGTCCAACGTAATCTTGGGATGAATACTCATCACTGCGGCGACCAGAACCGAAAGCTGGTTGATACTGTGCTTGCGGTGGGGCGGCGTAACTCTCGGAGTTTCCACGGCGACAAAAACGGGCGATATGTCCAACGTATCCACATGAAAAGCAAATAGGACGATTTTCTGGCGTCCTCCAAAGGTCAGCCCTGCGTGCTTGCCAGCGAGGAGGAGAAAATGGCGGCTGTGGTTGGAAGACTCGAGCGGGTACCGGACGTGTTACCATCTCGGCATACGTAGGCACCTGAGGCACAAGCGGCGGTGACGCGGCGGGCGGCCTAACGGTGCAAGGGATCGCGGCTGTGACTTGATCCTGAATTAGTGCTCTGATCGAAGGTGAGATAAAGGACTCCGGAGCGGTCGAAGGCTTTCCTAATTGGCGAGCCACTTCGTCACGTACGATCTCTTGAATGACGCATCGGAGCTCGGCCCATTTGTCGACGGAGCCTTCGATTGCAGTTGTCAGGCTGGCCAGCTCTGCGGGGGTTCCAGTTTGCGTTTGGCTGGCAAACGCTGAAGGCGCAGCTCAGAGAAGTTCTGGCAGATGTCGATGACTTCAGAGACAGTCGCTGGCGCTTTGACGACAAGGATCTGAAAAGCATCTTCGGCAATGCCTTTCATGATGTTCTTCAGTTTTTCATCTTCGGTCATGTGGGTGTCAACACGCTTGCACAACTTAAGGACATCTTCGATGTAGCTAACGAAGCTTTCATCGTGCAGTTGGGTGCGTGATGCCAATGCCCTCTTCGCGACGAGCTTCCTCTGGGCAGGCTTCCCAAATACTTCCTGGATCTTTGCTTTGAATTCGGGCCAGGTCACCAGCTCTGACTCATGGTTGGTATACCATAGTTTCGCAACGTCGGTCAAATAAAAAATTACGTTATTGAGCTTGACGATGTCATCCCATTTGTTGTGGAGGCTCACCCTTTCAACTGACTCCAACCAGTCCTCAATGTCATCGTCACCGATCCCGCTGAAGAGCTTCGGGTCCCGCTGACGGAGGGCTCCGGCGCACAGGATAGTGGTTGCACCTGCAACAGTAGGTGCCTGGTCAGAAGCGGTGTCCTGCGCTGCATCGTCCGAGGCTCCTTGGCGTGATATCCCGTGGCGTCGCATCGATTTCAGTGGTCCAGGACGCAGGAACACTTGCGAGTGAAGTCCGGATAGTTGGGGAAACCCGCACCTCCACCAATTGTAAGGAAACGATGTTACAAACTGATGGGGTTTATTATTTACAGTGTGGTAGCCAGGTTGAGAGAAAGGCCGTTGGGAATTCAGCTAATCGCGCGCTCTGCCCGAACGAGACCTCTTCCTCCTCGTCTTCCCTCAGCCTCGGTGTTTTTCCGAAACGCACCGTAGACATTCTCTTCGTCACAATATATATATATATATATATATATATATATTCATAGACTATCAAAATTTCTTTTTGAGTCAGACCAACTTCATTCATTTCCGGGGAAAGTGGCGAGTTGTCCACTTCTTACCGCCAGGATCGCTTTCTACATCCGCCTCCCATTTTACCACGGAGTTTCCTATATTAGACTCAACGGTATCTGGTTGTAGTGTCCAAAAACTAATAATTACATTCATAGCAATCATATCAATATCGTTCTCCAACAAAAAATTGGTATCTAATGGAAGAAATTAGGACATGGCCAGCTTTCAATATACCATTTTCTCTTGATTGTTTTAGAAGAATAACTATTTGGAAATGCTGCATCACAAAATCCCAGGAAAACATAGGAAATTCAATCCGCAACCTCAAAGTAGAAACCTGCAGACGTGAGACAATTAAGTAGATGTTATATATCTGTTCAAGGCGAGAACTAAGCTAGTGAAAAGTAACAAATAAACACAAGCTGCCATTTGTTTTCTATTACCGATGCAAAGGTTGTGTTGTCTTCAAACGTTAATGCATGTAACCGTGAACGTCGAGCGCTCGCCAACCGGAAAGAAACGTGGCATGACGAAGGGCTCACATTACGCCTCAGTCAGGTTACCGTTATTTTTTTTTTTGTTTGTTTCTTTTTTGTGTTGGGGACGCTGAACACGACGTGATTTATAACCGCCATCTGTCACAAGTGTGCGCAGGGCTCTCTCCTCTTGGACTTGTCTGGATTTTCTTTTTCTCTGCAGTAGTGTGACAATCGGTCTTAGGGTTGTACTATACGCGCGCCCAATTAAGTTGGAAGCTGCGGTTCATTTCTTATCAAAAGTCCCCAAATTACCTAATTTGCTGCAGAGTGCCGGATGCATGGTTTCTCGTACTGTATGCACCCTTTCGTGTGAACGATTCGAGTTATTAAACGACTATAGCATAATTATTATGACGTAATTAAATGCAAAGGTGCAAGTGAGCTGGACAAGAATTACGAAAATATTCTGGAGAAGGGGGAACTAGACGACAAAGGACAAACACAAATCTCCAAACACAGCTAGGTGGCTGGTGAGCGACCGAAAAAATCCGCCTGGTCCGGGTATCCGAGCCCGGGACCTCTCCATTACAGGTGGAGGCCGGACCAGGCGGATACTTTTCGGTCGCTCATGTTGCTCGAATCACACGACGGACTGATCCGCCGGACGGATTGATCACGTGACGACCATGTCCGCGGATCGTCTGTCTCCCAAGCGCATCCACACGAGGGACACGACGAGCAGACGCCAGCGAGGGCGGACCGAACCTGTTCGCCACTCCACAGTACCGCAGAAACTCCAACACCGCACCGTGGCACCGTTGTCGAAGGCAATCGACGTTTTGCTACCGCGATAATGAATCGTACGCATCGCTACGTACCGCTTATACGATGCAGATCGAGACAAAACACCGTGATAGGCTTCGCGCCGAAGCTACTACAAGCTACTGACCCTGACCCAAAGCATAGAGTGACACAGGCATGGTCCTGCTCGAGAAGGGTTCCGCGTAGAAGCGACGAAGTTCTGGGCTCGCGGAGGGGCGTTCGAAGATGCCTTCATCGCACTCCGCACTCGGTACAGCACTCAAGTACACCGCATCCACAAGAGGGTCTTGCTCCGGTGAAATCCTGATTGGACGTGCCAGAGAATTATCGCGGCGTGCTAGACGAGTTTTGACGAGAGCTTCTTGACGCGGACCCGGAGCGAGTACCGGAACCTGCGTCGCGTCAGCCAGACAAGTTTCTGCAGCTTCTTTCACCGCGTGAAACGAAAGCGCGACAAATGAACCAGCGAACGCACAGAACACAACGATGCGCCATTTTTGTTTTCATCGCCCGGAAAGAAAACAACAAAAAAAAAGAGAAAGCTCATCGTGCCGGATGCCAGACTAAACGCTTTTCCAGTCGCTCTCCCGCCAAAAGTCCGCGAAGTGAAAAAGAGCGCTCGAGCGCCACATCAGTCCGCGCGTCCGCGGAGGAGGCGCGGATCGCAGGGAATCGGTGACGTACCGGTCGTGGTACACGGTCCGCGGGCGAAAATCGCGATTCGGTCACGTCGTGTGAATCAGCTGCTCACCAGCCACCTAGCTGTGTTTGGAGATTTGTGTTTGTCCTTTGTCCCTCTTGTTCTCCTTCTCCAGGATTATTTTCGTCACTATAGCGTAACGGGTTTCCACGAGTGTAAGCCCATTTCACATGGCGTGATTTCTGTCGAATCGAGTTTCGATTTTCGTCGTTTTGCGCCTATAATCCCGTCGCAGTGTTGCAGAGCCTCTGAGGTATACCGGGTTCCTCTATTGGAAAATCAGTCACAGTGTCGGTCTGATAGGTCTCTCAGCAATCAAAAAGTAAGCCTCGCGGTGGCGTGTTACGAAACAAAAGGGGGAGAACGGAAACAAATGTTATCATCTGCGGTCGACATATATGTGCTTCCTGTCCAATTGTGTATTTTGAGAATACAAGAGTTGGTGTTTTCTCTGTACTCGCACACAGACATCTACAGTGGGGACAAAAGTACAGACGCGTGAACCTATAGTCACTTACAAAAACTCAGGGCGTGCTCTGTCCACGTGCGTGCAATGAGTCTTCCCTGCCTTCGAAAAAAATGATGCTTCATCTGATGCGCGATATGGCGGCATCGTTTTCAGCTGCAAGCGGAAGGAGCGAAGCTCGCTGCTGATCCAGGCAAGACATCGTCGCGAGGCGATGCACGGCTACACACAAGAGGACCGGCAGAATTTCAACCTCGTGTCGTCGAGAGTGACAGCAGGATACGATTGTAACTTCTACCCATGTCGCCTTTACATGGGACTGTGGATGGACAATAAAGTAATTGCTTACCTCAATTACCGTGCAACCGATCGCCAAGACGAAACTTGGCAAGGGCGCGCTGATTTAAAAGAAACGTCGAGCGCCAAGTATTAGAGAGTGCACTTCCCGTGACAGCGAGAGGAATAATCAAACTTTTACGCTTTGTTTGGGTTCGTTCGTTCTACCATATTCTGGTTTTACTTAGCGAAAATGCCACGCTGTAGCGAACAATTCTGGTGCAGTGTCGTGTAACTGCAACTTCCAGAGTTGAGCGCGAAATAATAAGCGAAGTTTTGAAGGTTACAATGTTCCTTTAAACAAAGCAATTTTTTACAACTAAAGCTTTGTTATTGTAAATTTTGCCGTTAACTTTTTTTTGTATCAGAATTAAAAAAAAAAGTTATCCGTTGAGTAACAATATCTTCTCCGTTTAGAATAACTATCGATCCAGTCAGCTCTCTACCTGCACGAGCGACGAGGTGCTGCAGTATTCAGGTCCCACAATAGCGGGGAAAAGAAAGGAAAAGAAACTCGGTCCTAAGTCGCTGTCGTTAAGCCGATTACCGATGCTGGGAGGCCCTGGCTCTTTAACACGGCATCTAATGTTACGCCTGGGGAAAATGAAACGTTGAAAGGAAGATATTAACGAAGCAAAATATTAATATGGTACCGCTAATCGCTAAACAACTTAAGAGGTAAATCGAGCATGAATGAGTCGCTCTACGTAACCCATAATTCGAAACAGGTCTCTCTGTCTTTCCGATTCATGGACCTGTGTCATGGCGCGAGCTCCTCGCGAAAAAAGGAGAGCTTTTTCGAAGCGGCACCTTCCATCTCTCTGGTTTATGCGCACCGGCGCCCGTGCCTTCGCATGGGCGAGACGCGTTCAGTTCACGTACGTTCAAGCATTGAACTGCTACGCCCACCGAGGCAGGCAAACTCTCTCGTGTAAGAAGCGACCGGCTATGAATTATTGTGGCAAATCTTGAATGCGACCGGGCGGTGTTTTTCTTCTCCACGCCATAAACATTGCCCTTCTTTCTTTGTGTCTTTCTCTTTTTATTTGAGATATTTTTCAATCTCGTTTCTTGCTCACGTAAAATAGCGCTCGCTATTGTGAATGTCATCATTTACACGCGCCTACTCGTGACTCGAATCTTACAATTCATGCATGCGTAATTTGTTTTTCTGATTTTCATTCTATTTTTTAGAGCTTTCGGTTCTAAGGCAGCCACTGTTTTCCTGAAATCCGAGCACTCGTTCTTAAAAAAGTGTAACAATAAAAAAAGAATTATAGGTTATTTTTTGTTTCTGCGACACATTTTCAATTTTGTGAGACAAGCGCAGCACCAAATCATTTATCTCTTTTTGCTTGTTTGTGAAGGAAATACTATAAAAATATGTCATGGCGTTCAACGTGACTACGTTTCCTTTCCCCGGAAAATTGAAGGGGGGGGGGGGCAGAGCAGAATTATTTTAAATGAACCAAGAAAACACAGATTAAACAACCAAAAAAACAAGAAACACAAAATTTACAATAATGCTTTAAAGCTTCGTTCCCGAAAAAAAAAATTAAATGAGGTTTTTAGGACGGATTGGGAGATTTGAGACGTGACTTCGTTTTCTTTTCAGTAAGGATTTCAATGATCGTATTGAACACGATTATACCCTCACCACAAGATATAACTACCAACGTTTATCATCTGGCAGAGTATTTCCATCGTTTATATTTACTTTATTCGTCAACGAATTCAAGGTAGACACTTCTTTTTTCCCACGTCTGTATTTATTTTTTTTTTCTCAAATATAAGAAGGCTGGAGGACATTCAACTTAAAGCCCCCAACGTTTTCAGCGCTCGCTGGGAAGTGTAATATTTCTGCGAAATCGACGATGGGTTCCACAGAAAACGCTAAAGAAATTTCAGCGCCTTTTAAGGGTTATTCTGGATAACTAATATGGATAATACAAACCGGTCAGGGAAAAATGCTTTCGGCCTGCCTTTACATTTGCACATCAGTGGCAGTGCCCAGAAACTATGTACTACAGAATTCCTAGATCACGCATATAAGTTCGTGAATTGCTGCTCCAAGCTTCATTTACACACTGTTCTTTCTTTTTTGTGCGAACACAATTTAGTATTTGGCAATTGAAGTTGTTTGATGGTACCTCTTTCGTTGCTAAGATTAACACAAAGTTACATTTCTCGTTACAGAAGCTTATATCCTTTTTGTACAGCCCCTGGTAAAAACATCAGAATAAAAATATGGTAGGCTATCTGAACATTTCAGAGCCACCTATTGCTTTAGTGAAAGGAATGCATATATGGAGTGCTTGTAATCCTTGTCCTGGAATCCTGGAGTGCTTGGAATCCTTGTTATTGCTGTTGTTGTTGTTGTGGTTGTGTTCTTTTTCACTTTTCAGCGACGTAGTTCCAACCACTCGGCTTTCAAGGAAAGGAAATTCGATTGGCCTTCGTGTCAGACCACTGTTTTTATCTGGCGAATAGGCATCTGTTTCGGCAGAATGCGAAAATTAGAAATGGCGAAAAACTTTTTGTGCGTCTGGTTTCAAAAAGTGGAGCTTATGGTAGTGCGCTTTTGAGCGAGCGCTAATTCCGCCTCAGAGTGCAAGCGGACTCTGGGGCTATACACGACAGCCTATCAAAAACATACGCGCTAAAAAACGTGTTTTGTTGTGGCGGTAAAAAAAAAAAAAGTACGTCAGTGAGTTTTGTTCGCGTTGCTTGCTGTAAAATTACCGCTCTACCATAGCAGTGATGGCGGCCGAAACGATCAAGGTCTTTGCTCAGCGTGCAGTATGCTTCAACTACAGCATACTTGTAGGAAGCGCAGTGTAATGACAAGTGACGTTTTTTACCCACCAGCCTACGTTGCAGAGGCTGGGAGGCATCTTCAGGTCCAGCCGCCGTGTCCTTCGGCGGTTCTAGTTTGCATAAGCATTCCTGATTTCGCGGACCTCGATCAATGTTAGATAGTCTACAATCTACAAGGGAGACTGTTCAGGTGCGCACAGTTGACTGTTAAAAACAGCTATAGATTGATTTCTCGTCCTTACGAATTTTTGTGCAGTGAGTACACAGGTACGGCTGCAATTAGAGTACCATTGATTTTAGTTTGTCTGTAGGAATAAGCTTGCTCTTAACCTGGGCCCCAGATAGCACCTCAGGTCACCCCATTCCAAACGCATGATTTTACATTTCTCAATACTTGGTGCCAAGTCAGCCAAGTTAATTGAGCACTAGAATCTTCCAATAAAAACGTATATATTTATATATAGTCTCCAGAGGTTCACCTGGCACCCTTGGGATCACCTGCACCAAACTTAACGTCAGACCGAGGTCATTATTTGCAAGAAGAGATAGAAATGACGCAAGTATTCCTGTATTTCAGAAGAGGGAATGTCCTTGCATTACACGTCTGAGCTATTGTATTATGGCACCAAGCTATCTTGCGGCATATTTAATTCTTCAGAAATATTTTCATATGGTTCTAAAATCGAAGCAGGTGTGGCGGGTAGGTTCAGTTAAGGCAAAAATAATTTTATAAAAGTTAAAGCTCCTAATTCGTGGGCACTATATAATTGTTTAGATTAAAAGCTTCATACCGACAAAATGTTACGATCCCATTCGATCGCTTCCCGATGTATTTAAGTTTCAATATTTTCTCGTTGGTGGAGTAGTCGCCTGGAGCTTGTTGCACCTAGTGTGATGACTGAATGTACAACTGTGGAAACCGATGCCTTTGCTGCAGCCTTTTTTTGCCGCAGTTTCATAATTAAAGTCTTGCTGGGACAAGGGAGTCTTTCTTTTTGTCTGTAAAACGATATGGCGTTTAGAAAATGAGATGTATATTTGCATAAAACAAAAAAAGGAAACAGTGTGTTACTACAATAAGGTTTTACTATTTGAAAAGCCCCAGTTCTAAAGTACTTCAGGAGAAAATTTTATTCTCTAATAAAACTACTCTGTCTTAATTCTATACATTTTTTTGCAAAGAATCGTTTTCTGCTTTTCTTGTGCAGTGCGCTGCTTCAGGTGCTTTGGAGGCTTTACTCGCTTGATGTTAAAAGACTCGCGCTCTATTGCCACTGACAGCTTAAAGCGGTCATGAAGCGATATCGGTGTTGGAACGTTCATGACATTACAGAGGCGTATACAGGTCCTAGTCTGGCCCAAAGTATGCTCCCACGGACCGCCACTGATTCAGAAGCTTCTTGGTCGCAATGAAATTGCGAGGATAAAAGGGGACTATTTTTTTAGTCTTGCCTTCGCAAAGCTTGATGACGTAATTGTGGGCCCGAAACAACTCGCCTAAACGACAGTCGAGTGCGGCTCATGGATTGGACACGAGAACTGCGTGAGAACTCGACTTCGGCTCGTAACAACCTAATGCCTCAGCGGACACTCGGGTAGTGGCTCGTGTCTAACTACTGTGGTGAAGAGAATAGCCGAACCCTGAGAAGCCCTGGAGCTCTGCACGCGTTTTCTACTTTGCCAGCCCTAGTTCGTCATAGGATATGCACCGGACCACGTGACCGCTTGTTCTGGCTAGGAAATGAGGGGGTGAACGATTCTCATATGTCTCGAATTTATTTTCCTACTGCCATTGCTTAGAAAGCAAAATAACGCAAGTTTATCCTATTAATAATGTTAGAGAGCAATTTTGAGTACTATTTAGCGAAAGCAGGAAATTTGTTTTATGGCCGCTTTAATACCCCAGTCAGCCAGGCACGTTCAAGGCCTTCAAAACGAACACCTTTAAAAGGGTTGCCGAACCAGCGCTCGCTGAAAAGCGCGAGATCGCGAGCTGATTCGCCTATCCTTTAAAGGAGTTTGTTCTGAAGGCCATTAACGTGCCCCTCTGGCTGGGGTTTAAAAAGAATGGGCGCGGCGAGTCTGGAACGTCCTACTATTGCTTCACAGCAGATAGGATTGTTGTACTACTTAACAGAAATGGAAAAAATAATCATGAAGACAGAAGCGTGATCATTAAGCCATACCCTGCGCTTTTTATACAGCGAAGAGACTAAGGTACTCATAAATCTCGATTCTCCCAAATCTACCAGCGAAAAAAAAAGAAAACAAATATCTCCGTTTTAGATGTACACCACAACGAAAATCGGCGCACATGTTTCGTGGAACCCACATAGTTCGCAAATCACTCCCCCCCCTCCCCCTTTCCCCCTCCCCCTGCTTCCCTCCTTCCCTCCCCCTCCCCGAAGAAAAAAAAGCTTGTTTGAGAAGAAAAAATAGGGCTTGTCTGAATGCGACCATTCAGTGAGCCTTTGAAAAATCTCTGTTTTACTCGGTCAAACTCTTTTTTCTTTCAACTTGGGCGCACGGAGTCCTCACATTTTGAGCGGAAATAAAACGATGATGACACTGTACAAACTCAAGCAAGTCAGTCCTATTAGTTGGTGGCGTCCGTAAACGGTTACCGTTCAGAGCCAATGCAAGAGGTATGGAATAGACGGCCGAAACGATTTCCCCTGGATCCGTGACACCAAGAGCTCCCCGTTTGTCACAAAGAAGAGAACCAAGCGCGCTGGCCGCCGCCTCGCGCCGACGGAAGGCAAAATCAATATCGGCTATTCCTGTCACTGAGAACGCACGGCCAGCGGCGGCGTCGGCACATCCAACGGTGACGCAGGATGGCGGGCATGAAGCAAGCGCCTCTAGTCCCCTTGTCATGCACTTATGCGGAAAGCACGCGTTGCCGTCATGCGTCACGGCATCGGGTTCGGCGAGTCGTTCCAGCAGCGGCCGAGGGCTTCGAACCCCGGTTCCTGCCCTTCGTTCGGGGCCTATTTTCAGTGCGTCTTGGACCGGCTGCCAGCCGAAACCCGGACGTGTGTCTTGTCTTGCTCGTCACAATGTTTTGCTTGCTCCATAAACAAAAGACGACAAGTTTGTCACGCATCTCAGCCGAACACCGCCCGTGTCCGGAGGCTGACTGATGCAGGGGTGGGGGATTGCTCGCAGATCTATCCGAACTTTTGCTCCGAACCTCCCGTAGCGCTTTTATTGCTAGAAGATTTTGATACAGTGTGTTGAACCCGAAACATTCGGTGTCGTTCTTTCGGCTATGTGCTTACATTTTGCTTTATGTAATTATTTTTTAAGTTGCACGTTTTGCATTTGGGTGAAAGTTTCTTTGTAGGCAAATGAACGGTAGATGTGCGATGCTTTTGCTGTATAGGTCGTCTTTTATATTTCTGCATGCTTCGCATGTCTGAATGTTTTGTACGTTTCCGCATGCTTGCGTTTGACCAGTGCAAGGGACCCGAGGACCAGTCAAGCTGCATACTGTTGATTTTTTTTTCTTTTCGGCTCCCAATCATAAGCGACGGAAATAAATTTATTATTATTATAACGAAATGTTACTTCCACCTTATTACAAAAGCACTCGCCTTTTTCTCCATTATTATAAAAAAATACATTTTAGTTTCGTCCGTATCTGTGTGTCTCAAAAATAACCCACCAGAAAAGAAAGAAAAAAAAAACTTAAACAAGGTGTGGTCTGCAAAAGCAAAGAAATTATGTTTTGTGAACCCTGAGTGGAACCGCTTTCTGCACTGCGAATTCAGTGCAGAAAGCAAGCCAAGTGAAATGTAGTTGAACGCCACGGTAGGTCAAGCTTATAATCACGTGCCACGTTGTTTTCGCTGCAATGGCTTGTAGTGTCAAATGTGGTCCAGCTAAAAGAAATGCAAAGTATAGACGTTTGTGAGTGGGGCCCTGGTCCCACTCACAAACACTCTCAGCTACACTCTTCAGCTACATTGCGAGATGGGTACTGAGGCTTTCTAACCGGAATGCTTGCTGCCTGTGACTCAAACGACCAGCTTGAACCCAGTGATTGTTTGAGCTGAGTACATGAACTCGACAGTGCCATTATTTGACAAGCAGTTTTATGAATGTTAAAAATGACTGACTTAAAGAGAGACTGCGTCTCAATGACTAACGACTTGGGATACCTAACTGAATACTGATATATTAACGAAATGCAAAACAGTTATTTGGCAGGCAATAAATGTTTAAACAGGCTGGGTCGACTTCTCATTTAGTCGAAGGAGTCGATGCGAAATAGGACAATAAAACAAATATATGTCTTAGAATTCCTTTTGCATCCCCCTAAATTATGTGTTGTTGAAGGCAAGGCACAAGGTACTTGATTTAGAAAGTGCCTCAGCTGTACAAATGCATACGCAGTAAGGGCAATCGCCAAGCCTATTTTCCAAAGCCCTGTCTAGGTTAGGCTGAGATAGAGTATGGAAGTACACGCTCACTGACAGAATGAGAGAGACAGGTAGAAGTCTCAGTTGTTCCACCACCAGCCCGCCTACTACCTTTGATGACGTCTCAGCGTCTCATGAGCCTCGAGTGAGCACATCCGTCCAAAGCGGGGTGAAAAGTACAAGCGCGTGCTGGAGGACGCCCAGCCATTATCTTTTTGTGGTCGGCTATACTATACATATTTTTAGTACGAAATATTTTTAAACAACAAAAAAGTATTTCAAATATGCAGTCCACCTTTGACCATAATACAGAATTATGATAACGATAACAACAGTGTGTGCATATTGCCATCCACCATTTTCCAAATAAGTGCTCCCGCCTATCGGAACATCTACACATGTGGTGCGTGAGTGGGTTCAGGACTGAGAGGCTAAAAAACAAAGCGCACACAAGGCTTGTCCGGCCCTTTCAATCGTGTGGGTACATTCGTCGCAAATCCCTGATTTCTAGCTAATTTTTTTTAGAATGAGCGAATCTTGTCTACGCTTAAGCAGGGTTCTCCCCACGGTGGGCGGCAGTGGCTTCGCCGCCCACCACTCCGACGGGCCGCCCACCACTCGATTTTTTTATGTCGCGGAATGACGATGCGATTTTTCCTGCGCGCATGGCTGCAGACCTTCGCCGTCGTACTCAGCAGGTACGCGCACCGCCACGTTATCGTTCGCTGTCGCATCGCTGACTGCCGCCACTGCCACACTGCTTCAAACAGAGAGCGCGGGCGCCCGGCGTGTTTCTTTTTCTTTGAAGCAACTTGAAGACATTCTCATACATAATCCCTAATGAAAAATACACCAGGCAATCCTGGTGTGACATCAGAGAATCCTGGTGTGACACCAGAATATCTGGTGTGCCCACCAGCAATGCTGGTGTATCGAGCACACCAGCCTGATGTGCCCACCAGAAATGCTGGTGTACCCACACATCAGCCTGATGGGTACACCAAGAGAGTCTGGTGTCACACCACAAGGGCTCATGTGCCCACCAGGCAGCCTGGTGTGCACACCACGCAGTTTGATGTGACACCAGAGTTGTGTTTTTGTTGACTTTTCCCCCGTCCGCGAGCGTGTTTTCTATTAGTTTGTGTGCCGCCCCGTCCCCCGACGGGGTGCCTTGTTTCCTCCCGTCTTGGTGGTCGCCGGAGACCCCGCGGCGGGCTCCTTTGTGCTCAAGAAGTGTCCCCCTCGTCCCGAGCACTTTCCCGGGCGGCCTTGAGCAGCTTGGAGGCGCTCGCCGGCTCGCCTCTTCGAGGGTTTCTCTTTCCCTTTCCGCCGGTATTCTTCTTTAAGTTTGAGAAAATAAAGAAGTCTTCTTTGTGAGTCGAAGCCGAAAAGATGTGTGTTGGTGCGCTTTCCTGACTTCCGACGAGCTTGGTTTGGTAGCAAAACAACAAAGAAAGCTAGTAATTATTACAGTTTTTGGTGCCGAAAACCGGGAATTAACGGCCAGATCATGCCTACTACGAGCGACGAGGGCGTCGACCGCCTGAAGCGAAAGAGGATTACCCTGCGAGCCGCCACAACAAAGATCATCAACGAGATTGGCATCCCGCTGGCCACGGATCCAACCGACATCGGGGAGCTCGAAGAAACATTTGATATTCTTCTACTTAAGGAAGCTTCCCTGAAAGAGCTGGACAAGGAAATCGAGCCATCTGTCGAATGTGATGCCTTAGAAGAGGAGATTTCTGGCGCTGAGGGGTATGCGGAACGGATCAGCGTAGCTAAGACACGAGTCAACCGCAAGCTGAAAGGCCAAGAATTGCGGAACGACAGGGCGTCCGGTTCTTCGACGCAGGGCAGTGGCTCCAGACAAACCCCAGTTGATCGCGGCCAACTCCCTACAACAGTAAAGCTTCCGAAGTTTTACTGTTGTGCTTTTTGCTTTTTTAATAAAGTAATATGACAGCAGCGTTGTTGTCAAACTTATCACTGTACCCTTTTTTGTGAGTAAAGCAACCCCCAGTCAACAGGTGCTCTGGTATCACACTACAACAAAACCTGATGTCCCACCAGAACACCAGATTTCTGGTGTCACACCAACACACCAGATTTCTGGTGTCACACCAACACACCAGATTTCTGGTGTCACACCAACACACCAGGAAATGTCCCAAATCACATCTGTGAAAAAGTCTGGTGTAACATCAAGTCACACCAGCCCTCGGCCTGGTGTATTTTTTACTAGGGAAACACTGAAATAGCCCAGAATTGTCAATTGTACTAAGCTAATAGGCATTGCAAGGCTATTGAAGCCAATCTGGCCAGATATCGATGCTAATAGACAACAATAGCCACTAAAATCCATTCCAGTTAGTAAACACAAAAATTGCTAATAAATATTAACACCTGTCGCTACTAGCCATTTCTAGCCATTTTAAGTGAATCTAATAAAGAATAAACGCTTATAACCAGTAATAGCCACTTGTATCCAGTTTCATCCATAAACCCTCAAATAGCAGATAATTGTCAAGGATACTTTCTAATAGCCATTGCTAGCCATCGTTGGAGGCCATAGGAATTTGCCGATAGCCTGTACGGAGGTCTAGAGGAGAAAAGTATTCAGCTCCGTGTAAGCAGTCGAGGGCATCGTCGATTCTTGGCATTGGGTATACATATTTTCGGGTGATCTTGCTTAATCTCCGGTAGTCAACACAAAATCGTATGGTGCCATCCTTTTTCTTGACAAGGACGACTGGTGAGACCCATGGACTCGTAGAGGGCATGGCGACACAATTGTCAAGCATGTCGGTGACCTGGTTCTCGATGACGCTTCGTTCAGATGCTGAAACTCGGTATGGGTATTGACGTAGGGGATTCTCGTTGCCGTATCGATGTGGTGAACTACCGACGTAGAACGACCCAAGGTGGATTTCGGGGGTCAAATATGAAGCTAAACTTGCGTAGAACGGCGAGAATTGAGGTCTTTTGGGACGAATCGAGGTGGCTATATATAGTTGCTAACAAGAACTGGTCTTCGTCCTCTCGCTGCGGGGCTAATGGACAACAACATTCAGAAAGAGAATTATCGAAATCAAATACTTCGATAGCTTCGTATGGCTCAGCGAAAGCAACGACTTCATCTGCAGGAAGCAGTGCCATTGTGCGGTGCCATTGTCAAGGCGGTGCCATTGTCATGCGGTGCCATTGTCAAGGCGAAGCAGAGAAAAAGGGACAAGGATACCTGTCTTACGAAAAAAACTGCGGAAGGGGAGACCATTAGAGGAGACGCCGAGACTCTGGATGATTGAAACGGTAAAGGAACAGACGAAAATGGAGGAATACGTACGTCATCAAGGAGGGATAATTTGATCGTGTCCACAGCAATGTTGTCGTCACTAAGGTGAATTTCAGCGAAATCTACTTCGGCACGTCCACAGTCGATAACAGCCTCTGTTGCTTTTAAAAGTCCCACCCAAGAATGACGTCATGAGAGCAGGACGACAACACCAGAAATTCGACACAATAACACACTTCTTGAATGACAATACGTGCTGTACAGACACCGGTAGGGACACTGTTTTGTGCACCAACAGCTTTAAAGGGGCGACCAGAAAACGGGGTTGTGACTTTCTTCAACTTACGACAAAGGTCAGCCCGAAGAACTGACACTGCGGCGCCGGTGTCAATTAATGCTTGAGTGCACAAACCGTCAATAACTACATCTATCATATTTCGGGTAACTGGACGAGGACTTAAAGATGTGAAAGGATTTGCAGTTCTCGCCTCTGGAACTGCTCCTGGCAGTTTCCCTCTGCAATGGGCGATGCAGTACGTGGTCGCAGGGGAGACAGCGAACGCCGCCTGGGAGATGGAGATCTGCCTTGCCTTTGCCGTGGTTGTGGTCCAGCGTAATCTTGGGATGAATACTCATCACTGCGGCGACCAGAACCGAAAGCTGGTCGACACTTTGCTTGCGGTGGGGCGGCGTAACTCTCGGAGTTTCCACGGCGACAAAAACGGGAGATATGTCTAGCATAACCACATGAAAAGCAAACGGGACGATTTACTGGCGTCCTCTAAAGGTCAGCCCTGCGTGCTTGCCAGCGAGGAGGAGAAAATGGCGGCTGTGGTTGGAAGACTCCAGCAGGTACCGGACGTGTTACCATCTCGGCATACGTAGGCACCTGAGGCACAAGCGGCGGTGACGCGGCGGGCGGCATAACGGCGGAAGGGATCGCGGCTGTGACTTGATCCTGAATTAGTTCTCTGATCGAAGGCGAGATAAAGGACTCCGGAGAGGTCGAAGGCTTTCCTAATTGGCGAGCCACTTCGTTGCGTACGATATCTTGAATGACGCATCGGAGTTTGCCCCATTTGTCGATGGAGCCTTCGATTGCAGTTCGTCAGGCTGGCCAGCTCTGCGGGGGTTCCAGTTTGCGTTTGGATGGCAAACGCTGAAGGCGCAGCTCAGAGAAGTTCTGGCAGATGTCGATGACTTCAGAGACAGTCGCTGGCGCTTTGACGACAAGGATCTGAAAAGCATCTTCGGCAATGCCTTTCATGATGTTCTTCAGTTTTTCATCTTCGGTCATGTGTATGTCAACACGCTTGCACAACTTCAGGACATCTTCGATGTAGCTAACGAAGCTTTCATCGTGCAGTTGGGTGCGTGATGCCAATGTCCTCTTCGCGACGAGCTTCCTCTGGGCAGGCTTCCCAAATACTTCCTGGATCTTTGCTTTGAATTCGGGCCAGGACACCAGCTCTGACTCATGGTTGGTGTACCATAGTTTCGCAACGTCGGTCAAATAAAAAATTACGTTATTGAGCTTCACGAAGTCATCCCATTTGTTGTGGAGGCTCACCCTTTCAACTGACTCCAACCAATCTTCAGTGTCATCGTCACCGATCCCGCTGAAGAACTTCGGGTCCCGCTGACGGAGGGCTCCGGCGCACAGGATAGTGGTTCCACCTGCAACAGCAGGTGCCTGGTCAGAAGTGGTGTCCTGCGCTGCATCGTCCGAGGCTCCTTGGCGTGATATCCCGTGGCGTCGCATTGATTTCAGTGGTCCAGGACGCAGGAACACTTGCGAGTGAAGTCCGGATAGCTGGGGAAACCCGCACCTCCACCAATTGTAAGGAAACGATGTTACGAACTGATGGGGTTTATTTTTTACAGTGTAGTAGCCAGGTATAGAGAAGGCTGTTGGGAATTCAGCTAATCGCGTGCTCTGCCCGTACGAACCTCTTCCCCCTCGTCTTCCCTCAGCCTCGGTGTTTTTCCAAAACGCACCGTAGACCTTCTCTTCGTCACAATATATATATATATATATTCATAGACTATCAAAATTGCTTTTGAGTCAGACCAACTTGATTCATTTCCGGGGAAAGTGGCGAGTTGTCCACTTCTTACCGACAGGATCGCTTTCTACATCCGCCTCCCATTTTACCACGGAGTTTCCATATTAGACTCAACGGTATCTGGTTGTAGTGTCTAAAAAACAATAAATTACATTCATAGCAATCATATCGATATGGTTCTCCAACAAAAAATTGGTATCTAATGGAAGAAATTAGGACATGGCCAGCTTTCAATATACCATTTTCTCTTGATTGTTCTAGAAGAATAACTATTTGGAAATGCTGCATCACAAACTCCCTGGAAAACATTGGAAATTCAATCCGCAACGTCAAAGTAGAAACCTGCAGACGTGAGACAATTAAGTAGATGTTATATATCTGTTCAAGGCGAGAACTAAGCTAGTGAAAAGTAACAAATAAACACAAGCTGCCATTTGTTTTCTATTACCGATGCAAAGGTTGTGTTGTCTTCAAACGTTAATGCATGTAACCGTGAACGTCGAGCGCTCGGCAACCGGAAAGAAACGTGGCACGACGAAGGGCTCACATTACGCCTCAGTCAGGTTTTCGTTTTTCTTTTATTTTTTGTTTGTTTCTTTCTCGTGTTGGGGACGCTGAACACGACGTGATTTATAACCGCCATCTGTCACAAGTGTGCGCAGGGCTCTCCCTCTTGGACTTGTCTGGATTTTCTTTTTCTCTGCAGTAGTGTGACAATCGGTCTTAGGGTAGTACTATACGCGCGCCCAATTAAGTTGGAAGCTGCGGTTCATTTCTTATCAAAAGTCCCAAATTACCTAATTTGCTGCAGAGTGCCGGATGCATGGTTTCTCGTACTGTATGCACCCTTTCGTGTGAACGATTCGAGTTATTAAACGACTATAGCATAATTATTATAATGCAATTAAATGCAAAGGTGCAAGTGAGCTGGACAAGAATTACGAAAATATTCCTGGAGAAGGGGAACTAGACGGACAAAGGACAAACACAAATCTCCAAACACAGCTAGGTGGCTGGTGAGCGACCGAAAAAATCCGCCTGGTCCGGGTATCGAACCCGGGACCTCTCCATTACAGGTGGAGGCCGGACCAGGCGGATCTTTTCGGTCGCTCACCAGCCACCTAGCTGTGTTTGGAGATTTGTGTTTGTCCTTTGTCCCTCTTGTTCCCCTTCTCCAGGATTATTTTCGTCACTATAGCGTAACGGGTTTCCACGAGTGTAAGCCCATTTCACATGGCGTGATTTCTGTCGAATCGAGTTTCGATTTTCGTCGTTTTGCGCCTATAATCCCGTCGCAGTGTTGCAGAGCCTCTGAGGTATACCGGGTTCCTCTATTGGAAAATCAGTCACAGTGTCGGTCTGATAGGTCTCTCAGCAATCAAAAGTAAGCCTCGCGGTGGCGTGTTACGAAACAAAAAGGGGGAGAACGGAAACAAATGTTATCATCTGCGGTCGACATATATGTGCTTCCTGTCCAATTGTGTATTTTGAGAATACAAGAGTTGGTGTTTTCTCTGTACTCTCGCACACAAACATCTACAGTGGGGACAAAAGTACAGACGCGTGAACCTATAGTCACTTACAAAAACTCAGGGCGTGCTCTGTCCACGTGCGTAATGAGTCTTCCCTGCCTTCGAAAAAAATGATGCGTCATCTGATGCGCGATATGGCGGCATCGTTTTCAGCTGCAAGTGGTAGGAGCAAAGCTCGCTGCTGATCAGGCAAGACATCGTCGCGAGGCGATGCACGGCTATACACGAGAGGACCGGGAGAATTTCAACCTCGTAGCGTCGAGAGTGACAGCAGGATATGATTGTAACTTCTACCCATGTCGCCTATACGTGTGACTTTGGATGGACAATGAAGTAATTGCTTACCTCAATTACCATGCAACCGATCGCCATGACGAAACTTGGCAAGGGCGCGCTGATTTAAAAGAAACGTCGAGCGCCAAGTATTAGAGAGTGCACTTCCCGTGACAGCGAGAGGAATAATCAAACTTTTACGCTTTGTTTGGGTTCGTTCGTTCTACCATATTCTCGTTTTACTTAGCGAAAATGCCACGCTGTAGCGAACAATTCTGGTGCAGTGTCGTGTAACTGCAACTTCCAGAGTTGAGCGCGAAATAATAAGCGAAGTTTTGAAGGTTACAATGTTCCTTTAAACAAAGCAATTTTTTACAACTAAAGCATTGTTATTGTAAATTTTGCCGTTAACTTTTTTTTTGTATCAGAATTAAAAAAAAAGTTATCCGTTGAGTAACAATATCTTCTCCGTTTAGAATAACTATCGATCCAGTCAGCTCTCTACCTGCACGAGCGACGAGGTGCTGCAGTATTTAGGTCCCACAATAGCGGGGAAAAGAAAGGAAAAGAAACTCGGTCCTAAGTCGCTGTCGTTAAGCCGATTACCGATGCTGGGAGGCCCTGGCTCTTTAACACGGCATCTAATGTTACGCCTGGGGAAAATGAAACGTTGAAAGGAAGATATTAACGAAGCAAAATATTAATATGGTACCGCTAATCGCTAAACAACTTAAGAGGTAAATCGAGCATGAATGAGTCGCTCTACGTAACCCATAATTCGAAACAGGTCTCTCTGTCTTTCCGATTCATGGATCTGTGTCATGGCGCGAGCTCCTCGCGAAAAAAGGAGAGCTTTTTCGAAGCGGCACCTTCCATCTCTCTGGTTTATGCGCACCGGCGCCCGTGCCTTCGCATGGGCGAGACGCGTTCAGTTCACGTACGTTCAAGCATTGAACTGCTACGCCCACCGAGCAGGCAAACTCTCGTGTAAGAAGCGACCGGCTATGAATTATTGTGGCAAATCTTGAATGCGACCGGGCGGTGTTTTTCTTCTCCACGCCATAAACATTGCCCTTCTTTCTTTCTGTCTTTCTCTTTTTATTTGAGATATTTTTCAATCTCGTTTCTTGCTCACGTAAAATAGCGCTCGCTATTGTGAATGTCATCATTTACACGCGCCTACTCGTGACTCAATCTTACAATTCATGCATGCGTAATTTGTTTTTCTGATTTTCATTCTATTTTTTTAGAGCTTTCGGTTCTAAGGCAGCCACTGTTTTCCTGAAATCCGAGCACTCGTTCTTAAAAAAAGTGTAACAATAAAAAAAGAATTATAGGTTTTTTTTTTTCTGCGACACATTTTCAATTTTGTTAGACAAGCGCAGCACCAAATCATTTATCTCTTTTTGCTTGTTTGTGAAGGAAATACTATAAAAATATGTCATGGCGTTCAACGTGACTACGTTCCTTTCCCCGGAAAAATGAAGGGGGGGGGGGGGGGGCAGAGCAGAATTATTTTAAATGAAACAAGAAAACACAGATTAAACAACCAAAAAAAACAAGAAACACAAAATTTACAATAATGCTTTAAAGCTTCGTTCCCGAAAAAAAAATTAAATGAGGTTTTTAGGGCGGATTGGGAGATTTGAGACGTGACTTCGTTTTCTTTTCAGTAAGGATTTCAATGATCGTATTGAACACGATTATACCCTCACCACAAGATATAACTACCAACGTTTATCATCTGGCAGAGTATTTCCATCGTTTATATTTACTTTATTCGTCAACGAATTCAAGGTAGACACTTCTTTTTTCCCACGTCTGTATTTATTTTTCTTTTGCTCAAATATAAGAAGGCTGGAGGACATTCAACTTAAAGCCCCCAACGCTTTCAGCGCTCGCTGGGAAGTGTAATATTTCTGCGAAATCGACGATGGGTTCCACAGAAAACGCTAAAGAGAATTTCAGCGCCTTTTAAGGGTTATTCTGGGTAACTATTATGGATAATAAAAACCGGTCAGGGAAAAATGTTTCGGCCTGCCTTTACATTTGCACATCAGTGGCAGTGCCCAGAAACTATGTACTACAGAATTCCTAGATCACGCATATGTTTGTGAATTGCTGCTCCAAACTTCATTTACACACTGTTCTTTCTTTTTTTGTGCGAACACAATTTAGTATTTGGCAATTGAAGTTGTTTGATGGTACCTCTTTCGTTGCTAAGATTAACACAAAGTTACATTTCTCGTTACAGAAGCTTATATCCTTTTTGTACAGCCCCGGTAAAAACATCGAATAAAAATATGGTAGGCTATCTGAACATTTCAGAGCCGCCTATTGCTTTAGTGAAAGGAATGCATATATGGAGTGCTTGGAATCCTTGTCCTGGAATCCTGGAGTGCTTGGAATCCTTGTTGTTGCTGTTGTTGTTGTTGTGGTTGTTGTTCTTTTTCACTTTTCAGCGACGTAGTTCCAACCACTCGGCTTTCAAGGAAAGGAAATTCGATTGGCCTTCGTGACAGACCACTGTTTTTATCTGGCGAATAGGCATCTGTTTCGGCAGAATGCGAAAATTAGAAATGGCGAAAACTTTTTGTGCGTCTGGTTTTTCAAAAAGTGGGCTTATGGCAGTGCGCTTTTGACGAGCGCATTCGCCTCAGAATGCAAGCAGGCTCTTTGGGGCTATACACAACTAGCTATAAAAACATACGCGCTAAAAAACGTGTTTGTTGTGGCGGTAAAAAAAAAAAATTACTAGTGATTTTGTTTGCGTTGCTTGCTGTAAAATTACCGCTCTACCATAGCAGTGATGGCGGCGAAACGATCAAGGTCTTTGCTCAGCATGCAGTATGCTTCAACTACAGCATACTTGTAAAGCGTAGTGTATTAAGTGACGTTTTTTACCTAACCTACGTTGCAGGGCTAGGAGGTATATTCAGGTCCAGCCGCAGTGTCCTTCGGCGGTTCTAGTTTGCAAAGCATTCCTGATTCTTGGACCTCGTCAATGTTAGATAGTCTACAATCTACAAGGAGACTGTTCAGGTGCGCACAGTTGACTGTTAGAACAACTATAGATTTTTCGTCCTTACGAATTTTGTGCAGTGAGTACACAGGTACGGCTGCAATTAGAGTACCATTGATTTTAGTTTGTCTGTAGGAATAAGCTTGCTCTTAACCAGGCCCCAGATAGCACCTCGGGCCACCCCACATTCCAAACACATGATTTTACATTTCTCAATACTTGGTGCCAAGTCAGCCAAGTTAATTGAGCTAGAATCTTCCAATAAAAACGTATATATTTATATATAGTCTCAAGGTTTCACCTGGCACCCTTGGGATCACCTGCGCAAACTTAACGTCAGACCGAGGTCATTATTTGCAGAAGATAGAAATGGCGCAAGTATTCCTGTATTTCAGAAGAGGAATGTCCTTGCATTACACGTCTGAGCTATTGTATTATGGCACCAAACTATTTTTGACATATTTAATTCTTCAGAAATATTTCCATACGGTTCTAAAATTAAACAGGTGTAGCGGGTAGGTTTAGTTAAGGCAAAATAATTTTATAAAAGTTAAAGCTCCTAATTCGTGGGCACTATATAATTGTTTAGATTAAAGCTTCATACCGACAAAATGTTACGATCCATTCGATCGCTTCCCGATGTATTTAAGTTTCAATATTTTCGTGGTGGAGTAGTCGCCTGGAACTTGTTGCACCTAGTGTGATGACTGAATGTACAACTGTGAAACAAATTTTGCTGCAGCCTATTGCTCCCTGATATTAATCTCACAAGATTTTTTGTTTAGTACATGTATTTGCATTCAAAACGCTTCTATTATTCTAGATGATGGCTGAATAAAGTGTTATGGCGTGTGGTTTGTGGTAACATTGGTGTAATGATACCGTTTTTGTGGACTTCGTGTTTTAGCCTGCCTTAAATGACGACGTTCATTTTAAGGCAGGCTATTTCTCTGAGGGTCCATGGATCGCGGGGCGGAGAAAAGGAACCCGAGACAGTGAGGGCGCACGGAGCACTCAACGATTAAACTTGAGGCCCCCAAAAACGCGGTTCAACAGGTTTCCCGGACGCATGCTGACCTTGTTTATCTCTAAGCTACTTTTTCAAAGATAAACAGGGCTTTGTATGAACACTGGACGGCGTACAGTCAACCTAAATGCACATGCCCAAACACTGGTTATGAAATTTGGTTCTCAACTCGAGCGCTTTGTACTGTGGCCTGTCTGTGCGCGTTTTCCTCCGATGGAGCGGCAATGAAAAGGCTCGAGAGTTGAAAGCCTTCTCCACGGTGTGTCAAGCGCGCCGTTCATTCGAGCATAGCCTCCTCTATACTGACAAAGCCTGGCAGATCACCACGAGCTGTTTCGGTCCATTTTCTACTAACAGATCGGTTTGGTAAATGGCGCATTTTGTTCTCTGATGTATTTGCCACTGTGTTTTTGTACTGCACTGCTGAACTGTACGGTTGGGGGGGGGGGCAGAGGCCCTGTCAGGCACCAAGCCTTTATCTCTGCCTCCCACGCGAACTTTCCGCAAAACAAAAAACAAAAAAAGCGGCCGCTATTTTCTTTTTTTTTTTTTTAGGCCCGGCGAGAAAAGAGCGGCAGACAACGGATGAGAGGAGAGCCACGTGACGTGCGCCCAGCTGCGGAGAGACGCCGAAACACGCTTCTCTCGAGCGACGGAATGTCCGCTGCTTGCGCTCCTCGCGTTCCTCGCGCTACCGCTTCTTTTCTCACCGGGTCTGAAAACCATGTTTCGGGTCCTCGCCGCTCCAAAAGCTGTGCGCTGACGTCCAGGTTCCCCGAGGAATTCTCTTGTGCTACCAGATCCTCGCACTCCAAATCTGCGACGGGGCACTCTATGGCTCCATCGTCAAACTGCCAGGCTTTGTGAGTATAAAGGAGGCTATTATTCGAGAGAAGTGCACCCCAGACACACTCCATTCACCGCTCCACCTTCAGCGCGATTTTTCTGCCCTTGCTAACACAAGCGTGCACGCGCAAGCAAAGTACCGCGGAAGTCAGCGAGCTAGCGCTGAAGGCGGAGCTTCTCTCAGTGGTTGCGTCACGCGCTTTGCTTACTTTCCGAAGCCAAACACGTGTACTGGGCTGTGGAGATTGCACGCTGGGCTGTGGTTTTGTAAATATTGGAGCGGTATATATACACCATTCCAAGCTAGGGTGCCTTCATGTGCACTTTGCTTAGGGTGATGACATCGTAGTACCCTAAGCCGACAGCACGCGCTCTTGAGAAAAAAATACAAATAGGCGGTTACAGACTGCCGCCGTAGCACTGTGGATGCCAAGGGCTCGTACCGGCCGGAAGTCGCCCTTGCTCGTGCTCAGGAAAAAAAAGCGCCAGGAACAAAATGGTTAGGCGTGATGACCCTAGGCAAAGTGCAGATGACGGCACCCTATTCAAAGCAACAGCCCAGCATGCACTGCTCAACAGCCCGGCACGCGTGTGTGCGTCGCCCGAGAAAGCGAGGAAAACACGCGCCATACGCAGAAACGTTCTAGATGGCACCTTCAAGGGGCTTTCTTTCAAAGATGCATTGACCGTTTAGCTAATAAAGAGCTTCTGGCGGGTGCCATCTTGCGAGCTGGACGCAGAAGAGTCAACAACAAGGCAACTCCGAAGTTCGTGCCGAAGAATTGGGCATCTTAATTGCAAGTTTTAGAATTTTCTTGCATTTTAATTTTTCAAAAAAGTGGTAACGCTCGAGCCATTTATTACGGTCGATTTGCCAGGCTTTTCAACCTAGAATATTGTCCGCCTTCACGGCCACATTTGTTTGCATGCATGTACATTGTATTTTAAAGCTCTTACAGGGTTTACATTCTTGTGTGTGTGGAACTGCAAAGGAGAATTAGTTATAAGCATTTATAACCTTCGCGCAAATTTGTTTTTAATTCTGATGTTTTCTTTTTTTGATTATAATTTAAAATATTGCAGGTAAAACGTGTAATTAGGTTGTGAGATCTTCACTTTCCGAAGGCAGCTTTCTTGACGAATGACAAGAAACACGCCCAAAAATAAACAGTACAGCCATTGCAGATATCTACCCTAAGGACCAAGGTACCCTATTGAAAATTCCATCAAGGTACGTAATTTGGGACACTGACTGCCAGTCAGCAGCCCTGGTGGAACGTGCCCTGATGGTCCATCAGCTGACGTCTGACTGCCAGTCAGCAGCCCTGGTGGAACGTGCCCTGATGGTCCATCAGATGACGTCTTACTGCCACTGATGGAATGTCCCAAATTACGTATGTGGTTGTCTTTGATGGAATGTACCTTCCAAATTTGCGTTTTTCAGTTAAAAGGGACCCGTACGAAAATTTCAGATACAGGCCGGAATGAAAAATGCCGGTTCCGCCTAGACCCAAAATTGGGGCACCAGTTCGTATCCACCCTGAAACCGCGCATTTCCAGCCCCAATTTTAGACCCAGGCGGTGCCGCCTCACCGCCGGAATTCCTGCTGCGCTCACCACTGGACTCTACAAAAGAATTTGGTGCTATGCTCCTTAGCCGTTACAACCGAGAGATCGTCGCGATTTCAGACCCAGGCGGACTGGCTCTGAAATTGCGACGATCTCTCGGTTGTAACGGCTAAGGGCATAGCACGAAATGCTTTTGTAGAGTCCAGTGGTGAGCGCAGCGGTAATTCCGGCGGCGCACACGGTCGTCCAGGCGTCGCACCAAACACGGTGCACGGAACACACACACAGCACGCACAAGCATAGTATCCAGTGTTTGAGTGCATCGGGAAGTTCCGGCGGGCAAGCGGTATCTGAGTTGTCCAAGTATTGTCACCAAGCACACCAGCGCATCCAGATGCCGAGCCAAACTGCAATGGGTCGGCAGCTTCGCACAATATAAAGATTCAAAGCCGAGGTCAGTGGGTATCCATCCAGGGCAACGATAGGCGCGTCAGTATCCGTGCGCCCGCAGCGCGAACGTCGCCGCCGGGCGATCGCCGGCCGGCAGACCGACGGGAGCAAAGAACCTAAACTCTCGAAGCGCTGCCGCCCACTGCCACAAACAATGCAAGGCAATGCAAGGCGCGTGTCGTCACCAAACAGGGTGCACGGAACACACACACAGCATGCACAAGCACAGTATCCAGTGTTGAGTGCATCGGGAAGTTCCGGCGGGCAAGCGGTATCCGAGTTGTCCAAGTATTGTCACCAAGCACACCAGCGCATCCAGATGCCGAGCCAAACTACAATGGGTCGGCAGCCTTTCGGACTCGGGGTCCGGTCGAGGTCTGGCGCGGCGAAGCGTGGAAGCGCCCTCAAAGCGTGCGCACACACGTCGTCTCTGGTCCAGAGTGACCCGGCGGCCCGGCCTGCAGCACTAAACGCTCGGGTTCTGATGTTTCTTCCGTCTCGTAACTTCTTCCACAGCACCGAAGATAGCGGGCACGATCTTTACGTTCACTCAACGCGTCGAAATGCCTCCACGTGCGACGAGCCGGAAAACGTGGTGCTGGTGGTGCGGCTGGTGCCGGAACCACCGGAGCTGCATAACTTCGAGCTTTGACACGGCGTGGCGCCACCTTCTAGTCCGTATTCATGTAAACGTTGCCGCGTCGGCTTCGTTCGAAGAACGAGTGGAGTCGATGCGCTGAAGTCGCTTTCATGTAAACGAGGCTATAGTCGGAACTCACGACAGACTGGGTCTTGTCGAGGAGAAATTCTACTAAAACATAAAACATTGTAGAGCCCGGGCTGGATCGACAGGGTGGCACAAGCGCGCAAACAAAACGAGTTGAGAGCGATCGTTCATGGAAGCTCGGCGAAGCTTCTATGGGCGAAGCGAAAGTGGCGAACGTAGAAAGTGGCGCGTTTGGCGCTCTCGGCATGTTCGGCGGGTACGGCGTCTCGGCGGGCTTCTGATCAGGGTTGCCGGGTGCCCTGCTTGTCATATCTCTAACATCAGCGGTTTTATGGGCTCACGTTCCGAAATAGTTTTCTCGTGCATAGATTATTTTTCGTATTCATAGATTTGACGAAATAGTGGTATCCGAACGAACTTTACGTCCTTTGACCGTACGTCTGTCTGCACGTCAAAGCTTTTTGACGTACAGTCAAAAAGCTTTGACTGTACGTCACAACTGTCTGTATGTACAGTCAGAATCGCCACCAAGAAATCTTGACGGCATTTCGCGGCGGCCGACCGCCACCAGGAAACCATCCGAAAGCCGACAAGCGGAGTCTGACTGGAGTTTGACTGTCGGTCAGAGTAACTTGTTGGCCAATCAGACGTGCTTGACGTACAATCAGGCACAGACAGGTGTCCACTAGAAAACATCGACTGCCAGCAGTGGCGTAACTAGATATGACGGCGCCCATGGCAAATTAGATTTTGCGCCCCTCATAGCCCATGGCAAATGAAATTTCGCGCCGCTCGCGTAGCGCCGCTGTCGTTTTTTTCCATAGGGCACATGTTGTGTGGACTCGGCTCGGCGCCCCTCCAAAGTGGCGCCCGGGGCACTTGTACCCCCCTGCCCCCCCCCCCTAGTTACGCCACTGACTGCCAGACAGCGTTACATTGATGGATTTTTCCTTCGGGTAAAATGAGCACACATCATTTTGGTCACAGAAAACAACTCAGTAGAGTAACGACTCATTATCTTGAGAGTCTGCTTCCTGGTTCCTTTAATGGGATCATAATGACTGCATGTATGTCAGCCTGCCTATGCTTGATCGTTGGATCTTCGTCGAAGAGGTCAAAGGGTCGCAAAGTGTCGCAAAGCGAAACTAAACTCGAATCACGCCGCGACGCGCAGCAACGAAATCGGGGCTGTCGACAGTTAGGGGCTCGCCAACAACAGGCAAGATAGGCAAGAACAGGGCAAGAGCTCGTGTGGTGGCTCCACCTAGGAACACCGAATAAAAGCTTCGACGCAATATTTCAAATCCTGAACAGGTTCGCGATTCGTGGAACTTTTCAACATGGCAGGTTCAGAAGTATGATATTTTTCGAACTTTTCAGAAAACAAATTTGGAAGTCGAAAATCGTCAAATTTTGTTTATTTAATGCAATAAGTTTGAAATAATGAGATTCTCAAAAGTACGAAGTTCGGAAGTTCAAAATAATACAATTTATAAACGCAAAAGTTCGACGAAACGAAACGTCTCGAACCTTTCGAACCCCCGGGTCGACCTTCGACCTTTAGGTTCGGAAAAAGTTCGCGGCATCTCTAGTTCTAAATCAAACGTCCTACAACACTGCAAGTTTGTTACCGTGTATATTGACACTACTATGTCCTACTAAAAATTACGACGGGATAATCTTTTTTTTTTCATAAAGACATCTTGGAAAAAATTTGATGTTTTGATCGTTCATCGTCACAGCGTTTTTCAGTGGATTATTTAAATTTGATCGTGTTGTCAGTTATAAAGGTGAAAGCATAGCAGATGTTTAAAGTTATAATGCAATCATCATTCTAAAATAAGGTTTTCTTAATGGAAAAATTACTAGGGCTGGGCAATTAATCGATTAACCTGGCGATTAATCGATTCATGCTCTAATCGCGATATACCTTTTTTACAGGTTAATTGGTAAAATTTTGTTTAATCAAAAGAAAGTAAGAATTAAACGCTTTCACCACGCAGGTCTTGACGGGTACACCTGTATGACGGGTACACCTGTATGAAGGGCAAACTTGAGGTGAGCTTTATCCTAAAGTAAACAGTGAGATCGAAATTTGTAACTCCAAAGAATTGAGGAAGGTTACACGTGTCTCGGCTACTTCAACGCCGTGCGGGTGTTCGTTTAACGCACCAGAGGCTATTATGAACAATCAAGCGGAGGTCGCTCTTGCCTGAGAATATCAACGAACCTCTTTGCCTCATGCAGATAAAGTAATAAACAGTGAGTGCGAGCGTCTTGGATCTCCTCTCAACTGCGCATTAAGGTGGATTCGAAATCGAAATTTACATTGCGCCGTTCGTCACATATTAAAGGGGTACGGAAACCAAATTCTGGAGCTCATTTCTTTGTTTCAACACGACGCAGGTAGCAGTAGAACCACAGAAACATAAATATTGCGCTAGAAAACACAAGAAAACATATTTTAAAGTGAATTAAACGATAATCAAAAACCACCTGGTAGTTGGTTATGAAGCTTCAATGGAATGTCGTGACGACAACATGCCTCTGAAAGCAGCGCCACAGCGGTATGTCCACTCACTGGTATAGATTGCCTAGGCCTGAACGCAAAACCGAGGCGTCTTGGTGGAAAGAGCCAAAACGAAGTGAGCCACCGTGGTTTCAGCCGTTTCAGCTCTCGCGCGACGCGCAAACGCGTGCGCATGGCTCGTTGACGCTTCGGTTGTTCCCAGGCTTGGTGCGCGTGTCTTTGTCGTGAAGAAGTCGACGATGCAGAAGGATCATACAAATACGGCTCCAAGCCGAATCGCTTTTAGATTCGGAGCCGAATCTCTAAGAGATCGGAAAAGTTCAGAAAAATTCGGAGCGTTGCCATGGTTGCCAGATCACGTTTATGTGTGTTTCAACTTTTCGTGATATTAAATTCACTAAATTCTACAAAGTGCACAAAATATTGTTGTAATATAATATCATAGTAATGAATGAAATGTTCCGATTTGTTTATAAGATTTCGGATGTTTGTCGAGAACGGTAACCAGACATCGCGGGAAAATTGGTTTCGGTTCCGGATTACGACCAAAATAGGCATGCTTGGTGCACGTGGAAATACAAGCGCATGTTTTCATCGCCCGGGCGGTTCGGCGACAGTCGGTTGTGGGGAAGGCGGGTTGAAGAGACTTTCTTGGGCACGAGGAACCTCCGGCGTTGTCGGCGGGGTCATGGCAGTGACCACCGCGGCTGCCCTTGCGGCGAAACACAAGCGCGATAAGTTCCTCGTGGATCTCGTCAGGCTTGGGCCGCTTGGCGTGGCCGCCCCAGCCCGGCGGGATTCGGCGGACGTGCAGCCGGTGCAGCGGCGGGTCGACGGAGCGAGGTGATGTTTACGCGAAGATCACGTTCTCGTACTTCGGGGTTCCCGGAGACCGGAGACGTCGACCGTACTCGCCCGAGGTTCGCAGCAGTCCCCCCCCCCCCCCCCGCCCGCCCGCCCGCAAGAGATCGATGTCGTACGTGCTGTTCGGCAGAAGGACATTTCGTGCCCATAATTACGGTCAATATAGCACCAGTAGCACACCCCACAAAAGTGAGTATGTTCGATTCGATTATCTTCAACGTGTGTCCACAGCGGTATTGTTATCGGAACACGGGAAACAATCTAAAACTCCTTGCGCCGTACTATCACAGTCTCCTGTACTGCATTTGTACCTTTCTAGTTAACTATATCTGAATTAGTTAGTGTTTGTTTCTGAACAATAAAGTTGCGTTGGACACCCCTGTGTTGTTTCTTTTTCATCAAATAAAGTTCACGTATACAAAACTTGCTGCCGAGAACGGAGAAACGACAGTGCGACGTTTTTCTTCGCCGGTGCCGGTACGCGGTCGAAGTTGGGACTAATAACACTTTTCATCGCTCTCGCGTCTTACGCAGCTCTGGAGAAGGAGACGAATCACTTTCCTTGCCTGAATATATTCATTGCGCGCTGCGCCACATTATAAATAATACACAACATTCCGCTACATTTTATTTTACCGATCACCGCGAAACCGCGCAAAAACCGAGACCGTGCATTGGTTAGGCCTACGCCAACCACACCGATCAGCTCAGCTGGACCTGGGCGCGTGCCAGGGTATAGAATGACAGTACTGTACATACCATACGTTGAAGTAAACAAGACGAAATCTGGTTATATGCAATAACAGTACCTAAAAAAAAACACAACTGACCGCATTCGCGAGGTTTACGACAAGGTTCACGCTGCCGTCTGCAACCAGTGACGAACCTGACGAATCTCCGAATCTGCCGAATATTCGTCGCGGGAAGTTCGGAAATTTCCGAATCTGTCCGAATCCGAATCTCCGGTGATTCGTCCCATCACTACTGTTGACGTCTTCGTCTTCGCTAATGCCATCGTACCCACTGCCGCTGCCACCACTCTCGTCATGTTGACCCGCCATCGCACACTCAAGGCAGCTCGAGGCAGCTGACACCTCTGCGCCTCTCGCCACCTCTGCCGGCTCCGCGAAATCTACAGCCCTTGGGTACTTCGACGAAGCGAGATTGTAACGCGTTGACGCCTCCAAGTGGCAAAACTCGTCACTACGGTACGCTTGGTCCTCCGAGGCATGATGACGTCAAGACGTCTGCCGGATCTCCCGAGATGCATCGCGCTCTTCGATGGCTGATTTTGAAGCGCTCGCCAAAATCCCGGCATTTAGAACCAAAAATATAGCCATCTGCTCAAAATACGACCGTGCGATTATTCATTACAGGCTTAGCTGATCATATTGAACTCATTTCTTGATGTTTTCTCTATATTTCAAGTTTCGATTCTGTATCCCTTTAAACAAAGGCACAAAACAAATTGTTTTGTTTTTCTTATATATTATGCATCGTAGAGTAAACCACAAAAAACACTCGCCCGCCGTTATTAAATTGGGGGCAATACACACAATAAGTTTAACAAATGTTACAAAAAATAAATTTTATTTTTTTATAAAGTTGACGAATTTTAATGATAATAAATTGACATATGTTACACGTGATCCAACAACCTCCATATGAAAAAAGAAAGAAAAATCGGTGAGCTTTTCTCCGCATACACTCAATGGCCGGTGAGCTTTTCTCTGCGTTTCCCGGTTTTGCGGTGAGCTTTTCTCCGGTAAGCTTTTCTCCGGGATTCGGTACTTGGAGACTGGAAACATGGGCGTACCAACCGGGGGGCAAGGGGCGCTTGCCCCCAGTTCTCAGAGTGGGGGGGGGGGCAAGGCATGTGTTTTCCCCCCTGAAACAGCCGCCACTGGGCATTGCATCCACTGACCGGCGGCGCCCAAGGGATTTGGCCGGAAAGTATTTGGAATTCGCTCTGTCAGATCGTGCCGCCTAAGCAAATGATCCGGAAGGAGGCGGCTCGAGTTTCCATCGGAGGAGGAAATTCCCAACAAGCTATGGATTATCCTAGCGGCTCCGCGTCGTCTGGACAGTCTGTGCCAAGGACCGTTGAAGAAACCAACTCGTCTCGATTTGCTGGCGGACCCGATGAATGCGTTTATTTCTTCGACAAAGTCAGCGCGCACTTGTCCCGAATCTTAACGGCATCGGGGAATCACGCTTCCTTGACGCATGTACTTATCTGTAACTGCGGAAAGCTAAAAAAACGGCGATTTGGAGACTGTCTGGCGGCACCACATGGTGAGCAGATTGGGAATTATGCTCGTAAGCGTTTGCACTGCGCAATTGTATCCAAACAAAAAACGAAGCTGTCTTTTTTGTTTTTTTTAAGGATGAAGAAAGAATAAAACAATTAAAACTGGGACAATGTTGAAGGGAACTTTTTTCCGAAGTCGGAGGAAGATTAGAGTACAAAGGCCCAACAATAGCAGCACCCCAGGGCCATCTGGATTCTCAAGAAGTTCATATTTTCGCAGAAGTTCTGCTGCGAGATCATCTTAAAAGGCGCAACAAGCTCTTTCGATATGTGCTCTGTGATGCTGACGTTGCCACTGTAGACATGTAATTAATCAGTGTCTATTTTGAGACACCGTGCTCTCCTGAAGTACTGCTTCTATATCCCGCTTCCATCCCGAGTCGCCTTCCGCCAACGGTGTCAACTTCTCGCTCCCGACGTCTCGGTCATCCAGTCGACCCTGCTGTCTCGGAACACCTGCTTGCTCCAAGTAAATGATGTTTATCATCTCGTTTGATGTAATATGTTTGAGGGAAGATGATAACTACTAATATTTGTCTTTTCGTGATTTCTTTACCTTGCTTATGTTCTGTCCTCAGTAGGGTAATATGGTTGTTTGAGCTCAAATGCCCCCCACCCCCCTCCTCTTTTTCTTGCGAGGAAGTGGCGTTCAGTTCAACGCCACTTCGTGGAACGGCTTTCGAAGGAATGGTGTTCGATTAAATGTCCTGAGAGACTCATTCACCTGCGTCACCACCTGGGCATCATTGCTGGCATGCCACATTTCGTATAGTTTACTGCAGTTAGAGTTGGATGCAATGAAAGTCGGCACGTGAAAATTATTATTATTTACCTTTCACCCCCTGCCTTGATAAAAGCAACAGCGAAGTTTGTAAATGTTGTCGTTTAGTTAGAACAATCAGAAGTTTGTTTTCTGAAACTGTCGAGTGAGGCTCTCGCGAGAATGTACCTTTTGATAAAGTAGGGCTGGGCAATTAACCGATCGGCCTTCCGATTATTTGATTAAAGCTTTGATTGCGATTAATATTTTAACCGACATAGCGGTTGAGGTCCACTGAACAAGAGAAAATAAAAACAGAGAGCTTCCTTATGCTTTCTCGTTGCTGCCGAGCTCTCCCAAAACATGAGCTCCAACCTCCAACTCCATGGAAAGCACGCAAACAACGCCATTAGTCATTAGGAGTTTTAGTAGACCGTGTTTCCCCTTTGCTAAGCCTTCCGCAATGAAGAAACCGCCACTACCCCTGCGTGCCGATGGCCTTCGCTGTGGAGTTCTGGGTAGCGGAGGGGCTTAGCGGAGGGGGAAACACGGTCCACTAAAACTCCCTATTGTTAACTTGGGACTGGGTTCAAAAACGAGACAAGTTTGACCGAGGCTGCGCGACCTTGACGATAGATTTTGCGTCCCCAACGCTGCAATGTCAAGAAGGAGAGGGAAGATTTCGGTGTTGTTTCGCCTCCGGTACAGCTTCACCTCGACCAGAAAGTTCGGCAAGGTTTTTATGCAGTTGTTGACCGGCTCATCAATGAAGTGCAACGACGGTTCACACAGGATGGTTCCAACATGCTCCTGAGGCTAGAACGAATCCTCTTCGTCTCAGCCAAAGGGAAAGCACCGTCTCCAGAAGGATTTAAAGAGCGCCTGGGGATTCACGCTTCATATTTTAGCCTGATACTGAATCTGATCAGCCTATTTTAGCGACTTCGGAGCGATCATTAAGCGGCCTCCGGCGCTTGAAGACACCTCCGGACGACGATGTCCCAGTCCCGACTTACTCATCTCATTCTCCTTCATGTTCACCAAGAGAGAACTGCTGCGCTCAATCTAGCCCAAGTCATGAGGAAGTTCGTCTCCACAATCACAGAAAAAAAAAGTCACATTTGGAAGCGTATAACATTCAGGGATCCCAAGCAAGGCGAATACTATAGTCTAATATGTTAATTTTTTTTCGTTTGATGTTTTAGTTTATCTTTCGGATCTTTGCATGCGCGGTGGATTTATATGAGCAATAAACTTGTGATTGTGCCTTTTCCACCCTTGGAATTGTCTCTTGTTGTCTTTAATCACTAAACCCCTAAACCCCACAGACCAAAGAAAATTGAGTGTGTTCTCTTGTTGTAGAATTTGAAGTGTGAAAGGCGCTGACTTGACGCGCAGCCGACGGACAAATGGAAGCGCTCCGCTCGCGCGCCAGATCGGCTAAAAAACAACAATAAGGCAACCTAAGCAGCGTGCAAATGTTAATATGATTATCAGTAGCATCAAGTTCTCTATTAAGCGCTGAAAATCCTAATTAATCCTTCAAGAAAAAATTGGAAAAAAAAACTTCCGCAAAACAGATATTCCTACTTAACTTTACATCATTGGCTACGTTTGCATGGATTCGCATCGACTAGTAGCGGCACCTCGTGACCTTTCGATTGTTTCCGGGGTCTCCGGTTTGCCTCGCGTGGCGGAAGTTGCAATTGAGCTCGCAGCGGCACCTCGGTGCAGCGAAAATGGGTGACAGTGCAGCGGTGCTGGCGCTCTGTTTGGTGTTTCAGCAACTTTGTTTTGTTTCGCTGGTTGTCGCGTGTACAAACCTTTAATATGCCGTCTTCGTCGCCACCTTTCTTCAACATTAACACCGCTGCCGACGCATACGTAGCGGCATTGCGCCGCTGCGTCCTTTCCTGACCAGTGGTTGGACGTCCCAAGAGCTGGCTGTCATTAAACTACTACGTCATCTGGCGTAGTTGGGGTGTACGCCTGTGACGACGCATTGTCTAGCGTTACGTGCGACGGAACCCAAAATAGAAATTAAGGTTACATTCGACGTAACTTTACCCCAAGGTTTCAAGTTACATCCGATGGAACTCGAAATGAAAATGAAAGTTACGTCCGCAGGAATAAAAGTTAAAGTTACGTCCTGTTTAACTTACGCAACCTTATTGAATGTTACGCTTTACGGCCGATACATGACGTAAACACAAAAATATCGTGAATTACCACTACGTTGCGTCCGATGCAGCATTCGTCAATTTGTTAAAATCGCGACTCCATCGGTACTTCAGGTACAGATGCCCGTCACATTTTCTTTTTCTTTCTCGTTTTTTTATTTTTTAGGTCAACTTTTCCCCTTTAAGACGATTTCTTGTGACGCTTTCTAAGCACTCGTGGACGTTCGAAGCAATTATTAAGAGAAATAGAATGGTAATGTGATAAGCAGGGTTCGTCGCGCTGCCGGCGCGAGTCCAGTAATAGCTAACACTCATTTCACTTATTAGTGCAAGGAATGTCTCCGTCTCCTTGTGAGTGAAAACCACACGGGGAAATTTGCCGCCACCGGTCGTCCAGGCCGTCCGCATCCGCTACCGGCATGCAACGCAACGTTCCCGTGATCTCTCGCTCGAACGCTCGATTCGATCCGCTAGCGTGTTCATGGAGAGCCTCGATTCGGATTGACCATCTCAAACCACCGCGTCCATGCGGATCAGATCGGATCGGATCGGATCCAATCCGAGCCGTTTACATGGAACGTTTCGATTCGTTAACTGGATCTCATGCGCTGCTGTCGCATCAATGTAGATGTATGTACAGTGTAAAAGTTTGTCTTCACTTCATAGAAACCAAGGGCACCGCCCCGGCCCGGGGGGGGGGGAGAAGGGAGGGTTTGGTTTGGCCCCCACTCAAAAACAAGTTGGTACGCCACTGACTGGAAACAAGTCCATGGAAGCTAAGTACTGAACAAGTGATTTGTTGGCATGACGCTATTGCGCGATACCCAAACTAACGAATATCGCGCCTACAATGTTTTAGGTAACGAAAGAACCTGCGCTACTTCAAGAGGTAGTTCAATTTCTTTTTTCTAACGTGTTTTAAGTGCTTTTTTGACACCTTACCTGAGGTCATTAGTGGGAAATGAAGGATGGGGAGTCCGGTGGTGGTGAAATGCCTAAAAGTGGTGCCGGAGCCGGGTCTTTCCACACACCAAGTGAAAAACAAGGAATTTCGTGCGAGATCAACACGGTTTCTGCGTATTATCTGTACATTGCATAATTTCTTAGTGTAAATAAAAATAATCACGCCCTGAGGCCGACGCGCTATAGTGAATTTCATTTTAAATTGTTGATATTTTCTAAATATAACTCGTCAAGACCCCAATTTATAATGACTCCTTAAAAAGCCCGATTTCTCCCGGATTATCACCTATAAGAATAGCGCCCGATTTTTCAAAAATACAAAACACTAAACAGAAGACCCTAATAACGCACCCTTTTGAAATTGCGACAAGTAAGTTCGTGCTGGTTTGCAAGAGGGTAATCAGGGTTGGGCAGTACCGCGATACAAATGTATCGCGATAGTATTTCAGAAATACATTTCGTATCTGTATTTCTGTATTGCGATACATTTTTTTCACCAGTATCTGTATTCCTGTATCGAAAACATTTAGAATGTTCCTTTGTATCGCGATACAATTAGGGTGAAATGTATTTCGTTACATTTCTTGAGAAATACTTCCCCCTCCTCCCCCCCTCCAAAAAAAAATACAAATATGAACGCATTTTTTTTTTTACTTTTGAGGGCACCAGGGTCAAGGAGATGCTTGGGCATTGTTACCATGCTGACCAAGGTTCGTTCCGATTCTCCAAACCATTTTTCTATGCGTGCTCTTCTAACTTCTGAGAAGTATTGCGTAGTCGTGGACTCGAACCAGGTGGCGGGCCAGGAGTGGAGTCAGAGCATCTTGTGCCGCAGGTCCTTAGGTAGGGGTTTCTTGAGTCATTGTTTGCTGGCATCCAAAGCCCGCTGCTAACCGTCTATCTTGCCTTACGTTTACACAGTACACCCAGCCGGCAAAGCTGAGTCACAGTCCGTTGCAGCAGGAGCGTGGCGATGGTTGGCTTGTAATCGTAAGATGACTCACGGAGTGAAGTTCAACACATACACGAATACGTCTGCGGCTCCACTCCTAATATTGCACGGCTCAAGGGTATGTCATCAGCCGACGTGAAAGTGACCTGCTGCTCTGATGATTCGAAACCTAGGAAGGAGGTCAGACGTGGCCTCTCCGTGCCGACCCAGACTTCGTACACCTGCGACTCGTCTTGAGCGCGCAGTTTCTCGGAGAGCTCGCACCCGTGCCGGCAATATCAGGTCGCAATCCACGAGGTCTCTATTTGGAGTATGCAAGACGAAACTTGAGGACTGCAATCCATGCGGTGGTGGTGGAGGGTCGGCAGGAAGGACCTTCACAACAGAGATGCCACCGTATAGATTTTTCAACCGTAACAGAAGATAAGACATGTGTTTCAGGATGCTTCATGTGGTCCACTATTCTCGACAATTCCTAATGACACTGCCTGCACGATCTTAAACGAGGTAACCTACAACGAAAGTACGTATTGTACTTTCATACAGTAGCATGGTAAAGTTTCATGTTCAAGGCCACGCCTACAGATAAAAAATACCATTTAATTCCACCGTGACGTCATATGATAAATGCTGACAGGGGCGTCCTTATTAGACAGGGGCGTGGTGACGCTTTGATTGGATTTAGGGTGACATAATTTATTTGGAGGTCGATGTCTTTTCATCCCTCGTCAGACGGACAGAATGTCAGGGAAGGGACCGCGGTCAGTTCTTGATGGAACGATTTTTCAAACCCATTGAAGACTCCTCGTCGTCCGAAATCACTACCTTCAAGGCAAAGTGCCAAGCCTACAGGATCAAAAACTTCCACTTCCAACTTCAAGCTTCATCTCATTTGGCGTCTCAAACAAATTTGAAAAATGTATTGCAGTATCAGTATTTCTGTATTTGTATTTCTGCCCTCCCTAAAATGTATTCCTGTATTTGTATTTCCAAATATTTTTGCCTCTATTTAAAATGTATTTCCGATACGTATCGCGATACACTTTTGCAGATATATTTCAGTATCAGTATTTTAGCTACTATTTTAATGTATCCCAGTATTTGTATTTCCAAATACATTTTTGAGTATTTCTGCCCAAACCTGAGGGTAATCAAATACATGCGAAATATGCAGACAAAAGTTATGAATCTTCAGCACTGACGTGCAAAACCTACTTAAATATGAAAATAAGTTGTAATCTGCAGGTATTATATATACATATATATATAATAAAAGCATGAAGACAAAAAAATAATCTGTGCCAGCATCGAGAGGGTTTGAACCGAGGCGCGAAAACCGCTACGTGGCAAACCAAGCCCGGAGCGATAACCGCTGCGCCACAACCGCTTTTTTTCTTTATTGCCTGTTTTGACAAGAGCAACTAAAAGCCCGAAGGCACAAACACACATTGACAAATGTTAAAAGCCCGCTGGCCCGTAATCGGACCCCGCGGCTACATTAAAATCTTTCTAGACAGACCAACCTGTCCAACATTGACGTCCAGTCCGGTGGATCAGACAGTGCACGGTACACTTCACGAATATAAGCGGCACTTTCAATGAGGTACTCTCGTGCAGGCCGAACCTGTGCGTCCGCGTTATTAACACCCGTCCTCGTCCTCCAGAGACTGTGGAGGCCGAGGAGCATAAACATATCGTAAGGAACGCCGCCTTCGTTATCAACAGGTAGAAACCGTATGCCATGAGCTGTGAGGGGAAAATCTTTCTTCAGAGTTCGCTGCAGGATGTCCCATAGAAAAACCGCGTCCCAACATTCTAAAAATACATGTTCTATAGTTTCGGGCCTTTTACAAAGGAAGCAATTAATCGACCATGGCACAAAAAATCCTTTCCCCTCAAGCCATGGTTTGACAGGTAGCACGCCGCAATGCAATTGAAAGAAAAACGACTTAAAAGAAGGTTTTACCGGCATTCTTTTAACCCTCTTTAAAACATCCTGCCCTGCGCCTTCACAGTACAACGATCGGTAAAGAGGTACGGGTAAAAGAACGTCGACTAAATCTCTATACAGCCTTTTGCGACTGACTGAGCTCAGGTATTCGAAGGAGAACCGAACTTTAAGCATCTGAAATGCCATCACAACTTCCCGCGTGAACCCCTGAACGCTCGCGCTTATTTGGTCGCTAGAAGATACTACAAATTCAGGCAGGACGCTTTGCAAATGCACATTAATAAAAGTCCTCAAGAATACATCCCTCTGATCGCGTAAAAACAGAAACCTGGAAACTATTTGACGTATAAACAAGTGAGACAGTCCAAGACCTCCGCTTCGAACTGATCGAAACTAAGTTGGTACGGGAACAACGTTCCCAACCTGAATTCCAAATAAAAACGGCAAACACCCTGTGAAGCCTCTGCACATTGAGGCGTGACATAGACAACACTTGCAAAATATACCATATTTTCGCGATCAAAAATAAATTGCAGACCGTTGCGCGCCAAACATGGAAAACTCGCGACCTTTCCAACCCTCTGCTTTCGCCCTTACCCTATCAGTCTCCTCATTCCACAGTTGCTTAGTGTCCCGGTAGTGCTGGAGTGGCACACCGAGATACTTCACGGGCAAGGTTGTCCACTGTACGTTCAGAAAAACTTCAGGCTTGGTGGCCCAGTTACCATGCCAGAAACCCGCGCATTTTCCCCAGTTGATTCTGCTCGCCGTTTTCTTACAAAAGGAAGATGCTATACTAGCCACTTCACGCAGACTGTCATGATCAGTACAAAAAACAGCAACGTCATCCGCGTAGGAAAGGACCTTTACTTCAGCGGATTGTAATCTAAAACCTCGTATATTGTCATTATGGATTATTCTTAAACAAAAGGGTTCTAAGTAAATCGCGAATAACAAAGGGGACAGAGGACAACCTTGCCTGACAGAAGACTGGACGTGGATACTTTCACTAACGTTTCTATTAACAATTATTGACGTCGTACAATCGGCGTAAGCCATCTTTATACCGTCCAAAAGAACAGCACCAACATTAACGTGTTCCAAAATGCGAAAAAGAATATCATGTGAAACCCTATCAAACGCCTTCTCCAGGTCTAGCTGCAGCATGGCAACTCGGCCATTGAAGGCATCACAACATTCTAATATACTTCGAGCCACGTGAATGTTTGTACAAATGGTCCGACCTCTTATACCACACGTCTGATGTGGGCCTACCAGAGATGTAATGACATTTTGCAAACGAGAAGCTAGGACTTTCATATAAATTTTGTAGTCTACATTAGTAAGACTTATTGGTCTGTAAGAGGACACGGATAAAAGTTTCACAGGGTCATCGGATTTAGGGATAAGAACGATATGTGATTTTGAAAACGATGGAGGTAACATATTTTCCCGATAGGCCTCGGTCAGCACCTCATGCAAAGCTTCTGCGGCCTCCCTCTTAAATGCTTTGTAAAACTCCGCACTAAGGCCATCCGGCCCGGGCGTTTTGCTAGCACTTAGTTCCTCGATCGCAACTGTAAGCTCGCGAACGCTAATTGGTTCTTCCAGCCTTTCTCGAACATGCTCTTCAAGCCTGGGCATGAGCGACAAGAATTCTTTCTCGAACCCGTCCTCTTCTGGAACGCTTTTTCGAAGCAGAGCGCGATAAAATTCAACAAAGGCCCCCCAATCGCTTGCTTATCGCGGGTTATCGAGTTACCAACACACAACTCGGTTATCTCCTTGCGCTGCGCATACCGCTTCTCATCGCTCATAGCGCGCTTCGTCGGTCTTTCGCCCTGCCACAGCTTCTCAGACCGCGAACGCACAATAGCCCCCTGTATCTTTCGCAGTCGATAACTTCGAGTTGATTCTTCACTTGTCTTATCTCTTGCCCAAACTCGCCCGGCTTCACACTTTCTTCTAGTAAAAAAGTGCATAACTGACTACGCAACGCTTTTTCTTTCTGCTTTCGCTGAAAATTAAGAATACTGCTTCTTTCTATGGCCTTAAGTTTAACCTCCTCTTTAAAAAGTTCCCATCGCCCACCCCACATGGTCGCCTCATCCTCATGTAACTTCCTAAATAATTCTTCTACTTGAACGGTAAAAACATCGTCCTTCACAAGGCAGCTATTCATTTTCCAGAGCGACCAATTCCAATGTGGCTGCTTAACTTTTTTACCAATCGTGAACGTTACTAACGAATGGTCGCTAAAAGAGACGGGTTGAACAAAATAATGGGCACATAGCGGGACAAGATCGAGTGACACATAGGCCCTATCGAGCCGCGCATGGCTAGAGCCCTGAAAATGGGTAAAACGAACACTGTTACTAGAGGATACAGAAGCCACGTCCTCCAACGAATTGTTCGCGACAATATCAGTTAAATATAGGGTGGCTCAAGTCACCAGGCTCGATCTAAAATGGACCGTAAAAATCGACGCCTGCACGTAGCAATCTAAACTTTTCGTCAAAGGTGTATTTCACAGGTCGGTTTTTTCTGGTACAATTACAAAGCGTAGTTCTCTTTCCGTAAAAAATAAGGCCAAGAAACTTGCCTGGGTCAACGGCGGGCAGCGACGCAGACGACCAAGTGGAGGTGCGGGGTGTGTTAGCCGCTCCTATAGATAGATGGCGCTAACTCCTTGTTTCGGTCAGGGATCTGGTTTCGGTTTGCTTTTAAAGAAATATCGAAAGTGCCCGCGTCGAGTGTGGTTTATTGACACGAACATAATCTTTCTTGTAATCTACCTTTGGCTTGAAAATAAATGCAGACAATGATAGCAAAACTTCAAGTAACAAAAATAAAAGAAGATGCGGTTGCATAACGACAGCGCTGACGGCGCTCTTGCAGCCGGCGGATTTCGTCTGCGTGTCGTATGCTTTCTTTCGCTGGTCGGTTGTATCCTTAGACGCTGCTTCCGAGACCTTTTTTTGTCGCGGTCGGTGGGAAAACAGCCACAATGCGTCACTTTGGACGCTATTTAGACCGCACTTTTGAGACACGGGAGGCTGCCAAAGCAAGCTCCAGATAAACAGGAATTAATGGCTCTGAAAAGAGCCTGTCAGCAGAAGCCCGCGGTTTTCGCGGTTGTCGAAGCCGCTGGACATATGTACAAAATGGACAGGTATGTGCTCTTGAGTTCTCGTTGTCTTCAGTCCACATGTCCACCTCGAACTTGGAGGCACTTGTGCAATCTTCGCTCATAATCCCTGAAGGCTGCCTCCCGCATGTTGTCCGTGATCGCATCGAAGGCGGATAGAATGCGCTCTTTAGTTCCGTCATCGTGCGCACGTGAACTGCGTAGACCTGGGCTTTCACGAAACCCAAAACAAAAAATCATAAATTGTCAGGTCAGGGGACCGTGGGGGCCAGGCATTGTCGGTGACCCTCGACCCATCCAGTTGCCGGGAAAGGTTCTGTCAAGCCAGTCTCTCACTGTGGTAACGTAATGTGGGGGTGCTCCGTCTTGCGGGAAGATGCACACCTCCTTTGCGTGTGCGAAGCTTCCAGCTGCGGCAAGACGTCCTGTTCGAGCATGCGAAGGTAGGATTCGCCGGTGACCGTGCCCTCAAAAAAGAATGGACCGACAACGCCTTCCCTCCAAAGTCCACACTATACTACGACCTTTGGTGACTGGACAGCCTCTTCAATGATCCAGTGGGGGTTTGTCTCGGACCAGCAGCGGGTGTTCTGCTTGTTCACGTCCCCATCCAGATGAAAAATAGCTTCGTCCGTGAAAAGCAGAAACGGAAGGTGGTTTCTGTTTGTGGAGATGCGTCCAAGTTCGTCCACGGAGAACTGCTTCCGCCGTTCATAGTCATCTGGCTGCAGCTCGAACAGGACCTGTGGCTTGAACGGATACATTTGTTGGCGGATCACCCTCCAGACGAAACTTTTACTGATGCCAAGTTGTCTTGCGACTTGTCGCACGGACATGCGTGGGTTCAATGCAAATGCCGCAAGCACGGCGTGACGCTTATTCTGCTGTGGCGACCTCTCTTCGAGTACTCGCAGCCTGGTCTGCACAGTGTTCTCTGTGTTGAATCGGTGTACCGAGCGCATGACAGTCCGACGGGTGGGTGGACGCCTACGAAAAGTGGCTCGAAACTTCGATCTCACTTGCCTCATACTCCTGGTTTCTGTAAACCAAAGGACTACCTGTGCCCTCTCTTGGATGGTCAGGTGACGCATTGTGGCTGTTTTCTCACCAACCACGACAAAAAAAGGTCTCGGAAGCAGCGTCCGAGGATACAACCGACCAGCGAAGAAAGCAAACGACACGCAGACGAAATCTGCCGGCTGCAAGAGCGCCGTCAGCGTTGTCGTTATGCAACCAAGTTTTCTTCTATTTTTGTTACTTGAAGTTTTGCAATCATTGTCTGCATTTATTTTCAAGCCAAAGGTAGATTACAAGAAAGATTATGTTCGTGTCAATAAACCACGGTCGACGCGGGCACTTTCGATATTTCTTTAAAAGCAAGCCGAAACCAGATCCCTGGCCGAAACAAGGAGGTAGCGCCATCTATCAATAGAAGCGGCAAACACACCCGCACCTCCACTTGGTCGTCTGCGTCGCCGCCCGCCGTTGACCCAGGCAAGTTCCTTGGCCTTATTTTTTACAGAAAGAGACCTACGCTTTGTAATTTTACAAGAAAAAACCGACCTGTGAAATACACCTTTGACGAAAAGTTTAGATTGCTACGTGCAGGCGTCGATTTTTACGGTCCATTTTAGATCGAGCCTGGTGACTTGAGCCACCCTATATAATGCACTCTGGTCGCGAACACGTGTCAAATTCACCCGATCTTGGGGCGCGCAAACACAATTAAAACCTCCAAGAAAAATTACAAATCGATCACAATTAAGGTACTCGCTCAGACCTTGAAAAAAGACCCTGCGCTCGCACTCACGATTGGGCGCATAAACACAAATGACGCGCCATTCCTGATTTGAAAAAGAAAAATCACATATTACAAAACGGCCATACGCGCAAGAAATCACGGCGGTCTCAACAAACCCTAAAGACTTCCGAAGAAATAAACAACAACCCCCGACGTTCCCATACCGTGTGAAACGGAGACATTAAAAAGAGTTCGAAAAGGCTGCACCATACGGTCCGTCTGCTCTTGACTCTCAACCTTTGTTTCCTGAACGGCAATGATATCCAGCTCGTTCTCGGCAAACAATCGGCTTAGTTGGTATTGCCGGCGCCTCACTGCGAGCCCGCGGATGTTAATCGTGGCGACACGGAAAGGGGCGTCTAATATCCCCGCCATTCAGGAAAGGGGGAAAAGACAGACCGTATGGTGCTTACCTCGGATCAAACTGCCTCGTCGACGCGGTGCTGGCGTCTGTACTTTCAAGTCGCTGACTCCAAGCCCTCGACGAACTACGGCACACCCATTCACGGCGGAGGCTTGGCTGCCCTCCTGACCTCCTCCGGAATGTTCGGCTTAACGGGCGCACCTCGCCTCCACAGCGGCACCGTCTTGGCAGGCGGCTCCTCCTTGGTCGCCGCCTCTGGGTCAGCGCCGTCGTCGTCCCGGGTCCGCTTTGCGGCAGTCTCCGGTGTTACGGCCGTCTCCATGGGCACGTCTGGTTGTTCAGGGAGGGCGTCGTCGCACGTGCCGGCTGCCTCGACTCCAGGCCTCGGAGCCTCAACGGACGGAACGTCCGGAGACTCGGCCTGGCTCGCCGTCCCAGCACCAAGTGCCACGTTGACCGCGGACGTGGCCGTGTCGCTCTCGGGTGCCGCCGTTGCTCTCTGCCATGGCGCCGCCCTGGTGTCCGGACCCGCGACGGTCTCCTCGGCGTTGGCCTCGTCCATGAGAAGCTCGGATTTCTCCTCGCTTCCCACAGGGCCCACGGCCGGCGCGTAGGTCCTTACGCATTGCGTGCCTTCGTGGCCGAACCGTCGACAGACGTTGCACTTGGGGACGCGGCACTCCTTGCGGATGTGCCCCGTCTGCTGACACCGCAGGCAGAGCGGCGCCCTGCCCGGCACGACAACGAGGGCGAGCTCACCGGCGACGCGCAGCTGGTGCGGGATGTCGTCGGGAGTCACGCCCCCTTCAGGCGCAGCACCGCCGTCCGCGTCATGGTGCTGACGCTGTGGCAGCCGTCAATGTGCCACCGCTCCCTGGAGACATCCAGGACCTTGCCATAAGGCGCCAAGGCTGCCCTCACGTCGTCATCGCCGACGTTAAAAAGCAGCCAATGGAGCTTGAGGCGCACGTCCCGGTCGCCCGGGTCGACAACGATGCACCTCCGCCCCTTGACGATGAGCTCCGGTGTAGCCAGCAGTTTCTTGGCACCCTCGAGGGACTTGAACGTGACGGCCCAGACATGATTCATCTGGTACGCCCCGAGGGCGACGACCTCGGGGAGTAAACTCAGGCTTGCCAAAGCGTCTCGAAATTCTTCCGCATGGTACGGGCGGCCCTTAATATCAGCGTGTACAAATACTGTGTTCAACACAAGTGATCCTGATGGCAGCGAAGGAAGGATGACAGCGTATTCCTTATCGTCGCTGATCCTGATACGGCGGCCCGACTGGGCCGCCGAAACCGCTCCGTCGGAGCTAGACATTCCGCGGCCGATCACTTCGGCTGCCGGAAGCGAAATGCTGCGCCACGACCGCAGACGGCATCGGAGGCATAAAGCTTGATTATGACTTGCGTACGGTCGCCCGGCGCGGCTCGTGGAGGTATGTCGTGCAAATTGCGTTCAGGAACCTTTCTCAATTGTACTACTGTGAACCTACCTGGCTAAAGGACTCGCGCATAGTCCCGGCCTCCTTAATCATCGATTACTTTTTTCAGGGGTCTGCCTAGAATAATTTAATACCGCAACGTTCGTCTCTCTCTCGAGATTTCCCATCCAAACTGGCCAGAATTTTAACCGCATTTGGAACCACCTTCCGCTCTTTTATAGGCTCTTTTTTCTTTGTGTCGAGGCGATGTCAACGCTCATCAAGATCCCATGTCTAGTGTAACTTTGATAACTGTGCGCTAATTTTTATTTTAAAACGAGAAAACAGATGTTTCCATTGAAATTTCGACAGGGTGCCGGCGTCCAAAGATAGATGGCGCAAGTGGACCGTGGCCTTGATTGCTGGGTATGGTGTCGAATAATTGGGTTTAACGTGTTAATCGACGCAATGGCATAGGAATAAGAGCGAACATTCTCGCCAGCCGGTGAACGTTCGACATCTTGAAAACTAGAGACCCAATATTTTGTTCCCCGGTCTCGTTCTTTGAAGAAGTTGAAAGTTTCCTTATCAGTTCATTGATATTCGGCTGTATCTCCTGCTTGGCAGTATCAGGTGTTATGGAATAGCTCCTCCGCCGGGGGACCACTCCGGTGCATCAATGTTCTTCCTGGGTATGTGGCACTCTTCGGAGCACCCAATGAATGCAGCATGCGATCGTGCAAATGTACAAAGAAATAGGGTCAACCAGAAATTGCGCCACCGCAACGGTGAAAGCTAAACGCCGAGTAGGCGTAGTCTTCTTGATCTTTGTTTTTCGTATATAAAAGGAAGTTCGTTTTTTTTTTGTGGACAAACGCTCCCGTGTTCGTGATTACAGTTAAGGGTAAGCGGACGCATGTGCTGTGACACGATGTGTCTTCAGTCGCATTGAGGGCGTACTGAGCGAGCATAAAAGCCGAGTTTAAGGGTGTGATAAGTATAGTTTCGTAGGTATTTGTAGCTCCTACATTTTTTGGGGAAAGTACACCTTCTTACTTTTAACACGCAAAAACTTATTTTTTATATTTCGTATTAGCAAGAAGATTGTAAACCCAGCGTTAGTTATATTAATGATTACGGAAACGTTATTTATCAGGCTTTTTTTGTCACGAACTGCATAAAACGTTGAAGTCATTGCAGAAACCCCTAAAAAGATTATATGAAATATCATACCACGTAACAGTGAAGCACGGGGCCGATTTATTGAAGTCATATTTTTGAAAACCAAATACAGGGCTTCTTATATTTTGTTTTCTAAAATATAGCTAAATTAGCTCTTGCCTCTGCGAAAGTTTGGAGAATGAAGATATCTTCGCAAGCGCTACTCGACGTAAAAGCTGTGACAGGATTACTTTTATTTGTTTTTCTGCTCGTATCTGACATGCATACAATATTTCAAACTTGAATAAAAAAAATGTAAAACAAAACATGAGTATTACAAACGTGCATCGCTTGATTAACGCTGTTGGAGATTTGGCTCAACTCGAACTCGCCGTTGTCTCTTTCTATTTATCTTGAAAGTGATTCCTTCAAGGGAATTCCCTTTGTAGTTGATGCAATATTGAAAGAGTGGAAGCCGTCAAACTAGAAAAAAATTTCCTGTTTGCAAAACACAAGGTCTTAAATCACTGCTATATCCGCTGTGTCATCGGAACGACGCAGGCAATAAATGTCATCAGCCAGGCAAGCACTACAATCCCCCTTCACGGAATGCCTTGTTTTATCAACACCACGAACATTAGAGGGCTGGCCGAGTGCTGCGACTTCTTTTTCGTTGGTCGTCAGCCCCTTATTGTTTCGCCTCATTTCATTTATTAGAAAACACACACACCCACACACATGCACAAGAGCGCACACTGACACGCACACACGCACACACCCTACGCAACGCTGTAGACAAAGTGAGTGCTTCACGTCATGTGCGATAAATTGTGTGTTTACCTTCGCGGCTATAAAAGGGGTACCAGCGGACACGCGCGGCGGAGACAGAATGGGACTTACCATCGGACGCTACCATCATCTTCTGTGCCATTAAAACATCGTCATCCATATAGCCTGAACCCGGTCTCCAGCCTGTCCGTTCCCCAGCCCTCAACCATAGGTAAGGCCTGTCGAGGTCTTGTGCCGCGGGTTGCCTCCTCGGCAGCCCTTTATGCTCCCTCGCAGGGTTGTAAACGTACTATAGGTGGAAGTAACTGGAAATCGGTATCTACATACGTTTGTTGTACCTGAGGTAGAAACCGAGGTGTTTTCATTTCTCGGAATCTGTATCTGTATCTTAGGTACATTTTCCAGTAACTTCGAACTATGTGAAGTTATGTTTTACACGTACTTTTCTATTCACTTCGTCATAAAGCTAGAAACTATAAATCTTGAAGTATTAACACACTCCCCTTTGTGCCGTGATTAACATTGAGTTGGGTACGACCTGGGAGGCCTTGACTTGATCGAAGGACGTTTTAGCTAACGAAACCCCACCCATGATATTTCATTAAATGCCACTTTAGTGAATGGTGGTGTTCATTTGAGTAAACGGAGGATTAGTGATGCCGTTCCGCATGTTCACACTGCTGACAGAGGACTTGAGGTACTTCCGCCCGGTGGTCGATGGCTTAATTGCGGCATTAGATAAGATTTAAGTACAAAACGAGCGTGTTGGTAACAGTTAACTAGACATGAGGAAGATACATACCGGGTGTCCCAAGTAGCGGCCAGGCTCTTTAAATCGACCGCGAAATTCGGTTTCTTAACCTATCGCGCTATGTTTTTGTGCAGCGTCGCCCACAAATGGTGCATTTTTTTGTAAAATTTTCAAAGAGCGAATTTACACGAGGAAAAAGTAAAAAAAAGGCTAAACTCCTATGGAAACGCCACGAAGTCACGTCGGTCTTCAAGCAATACGGCGCCGTTTCGCACGGGGGACAAGAGATGGCGCAAGCGGTCGCGACGCCAACTGCCGCTAACGAACGAGCATACGGCCCCGAAAGCAGACGATCTTTTCGACTCAAAAATGGCGCAAGCTTTTTTTTATCAGTTGTTAATGCATTATTTTATCATCCTTACTAATAAAACACGTTGAATCGACACATAATTGATTAAAAAGATGGTTTGTAGGGATATTTTGACTGGTTTTTGGGGGTACTGATGTCGTCTGCTTTGCAGTTCCTTTTTGTTACCGCGTCTGTTTTTGGTTTGGCGACTGTCACCGCCTGCGGTACGCGGGGCGTTTTTGAGTAGAAAAGATCGTCTGCTAAAGACGCCGGCACTTGGCGCCGTATGCTCGTTCGTTGGTGGCAGTTGGCGTCACGACCGCTTGCGCCATCTCTTGTCTCCCGTGAGAAACAGCGCCGTATTGTTTGAAGTCCGGTGGCTTCGATGCATTCCCATAGGAGTTAAACCTTTTCTTACTTTACTTTTTCCTCAGGTAAGTTCGCTCTTTGCAAAAATTTTACAAAAAGAATTCACCATCTGTGGGAAACGCTGAACAAATTCGTAGCGCGATAGGTTAAGAAATCGAATTTAGCGGTCGATTTTAATAGCCTGGCCGCTATTTGGGACATCCGGTAAAAAGAGGGACGGACAAAAATGACTTCAGTGTTGTCCGTCCCCCTTTCTATGTATCTTCCTTATGTTTAATGATCGATAAGAGGTCTGCAGTTATGAAAGAACAAAAACATTTGATAATATCTGACGTGCGCCATCCAAAATTGAAGGTAGCGTGGATAAACAACGATGCGGAACGGAAGCGGATCTGGGATTATCTAAAGAACGAACTTACGCAAACATCAACTATGTAAAAAGCGTCATCAGGTGAACGAAGTGGTGGCGACGAAGACTGCGACCACTTTAACTTCGAAACATTGTCCTCCTCTGCTTCATGGGAGCAGGAATTTGTACAGTACACCGAACTTTCTCCGACAAGAAGTCTGGAGTGTTTCAAGCTTATGACGCTGCTGAAAAACGTGTTATCGAAATTCAACATTGGGCTTTCAAGCAGTGCGGAGATGGAGCGCGTTTTTAGCTTAGGAGGATCAATTGCTACTAAACTGCGATCGAAGAAGTCAGATAAACACTTCCGAGGAGGTCCTAATTCTAAAATCAAATAGAGCACTTAAGTGTACAAAAGATAGCGTGTCCTAAAATGCTCATGTAAATGTGGTTCTCCTTATTTTTCGCATTCACACCAAAAGACATATTTATCGAACAGTTTTTGGGTGTATCCTTAGTATAAAAAGCTTTACTTCCAATATATCCTGACAAATTTCCAGAAAATAAATAAAGAAAATATTTTTGAAGTAACTGTACCTGTACCTAGGTACATTTTTAAGCGAGTACCTAGGTACCTTTTCGTATGAGTAACTGTATCCTAGGTACATTTTTGAAGTAACTTTTACAACCTTGCTTTTCGTTACTCGGCATTCTAGTGTGCCCGGACAGCAAATCGAGGGTCCATGGCCCAGGGAACCACTCAAATATCAGATCAGAGACTTGTTTCCTGAGCTCGTCTTAAACTATCTTAATATTGTCACGAACGGAGGTGACACGAAGACGAGCAGTGAACTCAAAAATAACGGTTTAATAGGCGAACTTGTGCTTGAACGAAACAATAAGTAACTTGAACGAAAGAGCGTCGATGCAGCAGAAAAGCAGGCGGCGATTCGGCGGCGACAACAGAGAGCACGAGCGAGACTCGTGATCCTTGAATCTCAGCAAAACTTTGCCCTCCCTGCGGTCGATGAGAAGGGCGGACGGGAAGAGGGGCCCCAGCTTGTCCATGCCCTGCTCGTCGGGGATGCCCCGCACGTAGAGCATGCGGTCAGACTTGGCCGTGGTGGCACCCTTCGGCCGGCTGGGCTCCACCTGGAGGGGCTGCCCCTTCAGCTCCATGGCACGCAGAACCTCCATCTGGGCGCTCGCCACCTCCCCTCCGCGGCAGGCGTCGTTTTGGATCCCTCCGGAGGAGGGATCCAAAAGGACGCCTGTTGCGGAGGGAGGTGGCGAGCCCCAGATGTTCGTTTCGTTTTGCTTCTTGTTTAGCTGTCTCTGAACGTTCCAAGTGCTGGCTGTGAGTCGGAAAAGATTCATCGTATTTTCTGTATCAGATAACCTAGTACAAGGCTGTGTGAAGAGTTATACAGCATGTTTCACCTTTCTGATTGAGCAATGCGCAAATATGCCTTTATATTTGACCACTCCGATTCAAGCTCTTGTCTTAGATTTTGTTGAACCTTACTCTCAATTCAGGGATGAAATATAATGATGGAAAGTAAGACAGAAAAAGACGAAAAGAGCAAGAGGGGGCAGATGTGATAGAGAGAAAATGTATCAAACAAAGCAGCTATCTTTGCTTGATGGGTCACGACAGAAAAAGGCAGGACGCCTTTTTTTTTTGGTATAGTCAGTCAAAATAATGGTTGACACAAGCCGCTTCCTTTACAGACGATAACCCGAACAGTTAGAACAAAAAAGTGATACGTGTAATATAACAAGCGCCGTACTAAATATTAATTAAATTTCTTGGGCTAAGAAAATGCTTGAAATCGCGGCTCTTTAAACTTAGGACAACTAACGAGGACGAGGAAGGCGTCAGTTCTTCTTAAAGATAGCGGGGAACGAACGAGGCAGCAGGCTTGCCACGCACATTATTTTTGGACGAAGTTCTCGGAAACAGCATTTACAAAAGGGGGCGCAGCTCTCGAGTTACGGGAGAAGAAGGATTGGAAGACGCAGAGGGAATACATTAGCACAGAGCGAGTCCGAAATTTGATTCTAGCGGGTCAAATGGGCCGATAAGTGCCTCGAGGGCCCCTTTTATAAGTTCCCGCAGAGAAGGCGAGGCCGCCTTCTGGCAAAGAGGTTTCAGCAGCTACGCTAAAACTCGTGCGAAGTATTCGGTATACCTTTGTGAATCGAGAGTGACCTCGGTGAAGCGAGTAATAAGGGACCGCGTGGATCGCATGCTGAAACGCGGCGGTGCTCTGTCTGCAGTGAAGATGTCAAGCAGATGACTCCTCGTAAAGTTTAGACACATGAAAGGGCTCCGCACCTGTTGTGGTTTCTACGGATTTGAGAGAAGTCCTGGGAAGGTTACTGAGACTTCTCGTAATACGCCTGGGAGGTTTTAACAAACATGGTATCAGACTTGCGGCATTGCTGACCCAGAAGGCGTCGGGGTAACTTGCAACAGACGCTATCTGCAACACAGTTGGTGTGAGTAAGGCTGAACGAGCGCTAATGGCGTAAATACCGGTCAAATTACGGAGCGTCTTTTTTGTTCGTTACGGGTGTTATTTTATTAAACTAAACAAACTGCTCATGTGCAATTCCACGAGTCATTCTGATCCAAATATCTGCGTATTTTCTTCTTTAGAGCTTTTGATACTGGAGGGATAGCCGAAACAGATGGTGGCGTACTCGCTACAAAGCCACGAGAATGATAAAAATAGAGATGTACGATATAGATGAAGGATACATTTGCTGATCTGAAATGCATGACTAAATATTTATATTGACCGGCTTCAACATTACACTTTTGTTCTTGCTTTTGGTGTGTTTTCCCTTCAGAGACGTTGGTTGATACCTGGCTCTAACAAAACGTTCAGTAGGACAGTAACATTTGTCGCAGGGTAAACTTCAGGAATTGGAAAACAGAAGCTAAATATTAGGAAGCAAGTAAGGCTGTTGGTGTCCTCTACGTAACCACATCCTCTCTATGGTAGCAGGCTAGGAGCACGTGTCTTATGTTTCCGTTAACCGCAATGATGGCGGTGGGTGTTCGTAATGTTTATTTGGCGCAAAACCAGGCGTAATCGACATATTAAGCAAGCCAATGAGCGCACGACCTGCTGGAGGAAGTTTTCTTAATATGATGTACCCATCCTCTGCCAAGGGGAACTTCTCCTTTCTCGAGTTCATGTATTGGTGCCATGACACCTTCTAACATTTACACTTATCAATACATAGAGTGGACGCACACCCCTGCAGAATAACAATAAACACGTGATTCAATCTATAGCTACACTTGCCCTGTCTGCAAGCTGCTTTAAGACTCAGTTCGTCAAGAGCATTGAACTTTCAGATGCCAGGTCCAGCCCCTGTAGACATGACAGCTTCTTCAGAGGCAAGCTGGTGGCGGCCTGGAACGTGCTCTTTTCTCTTTTGTCACCTTTCTGATTGTACCTATTTTCAGAGCTGTGTGCGGGTCATGCAACGATTATAATTTCTAATAGCCAAAGCCTAAAGCTGTGAGCGTAGGTAGAGTCGCTTTATTTTTCGCGGTTCATAAGTACAAGAGGATCTGGCATTTTGAATGTGACTCTGTTCAAGTGGAACAAAAAACCACACATCAGCGCTGCCACAAAAAAAAAAGAAGAAAAAACTGACGCGAAAGTTTTTGAATATTTTTTTTTCGGAGGTAGTGTTAATTATTTTTTGTCGTATTTCGCTGCAAGATAGAAGCCAGGCACGTAAAGCTGTGGAACGCTTGCGAATTTCATTCCTGAAAGAAGTTACAATGTAGTTTATCCCTTATCGTAGTTACTTGGAACAAGACAAAGATTTCTTGAAACCAGTAATAACGCAGATTAGCTTTCAGGTGGACACCCCCGTCGCTAGCCGCAGCATATTCGGTGTGATTCCAACACACTTATATTCACGTTTCTGGCAAAGAGGAAGGTGTTTGTTGTGAAGTAAATAAATCGGCATACTTCTCTTTTATTTTGATGCTCTAATGTTTATTTAGAGAATGAGAGCTGTCCCAACACCTCGCATATATATATATATATATATATACTTAACTATTTATTTTCAAACCCTGCTTCTAGCATAGTTGTAAAAACAATGTACTAAAATAATTCCTTCTAATGTATTTCAGTAAAACTACATTTTGTTACAGGAGCCATGGGTAGACTGCAAAGTCTAGTACGTGACACTTAAAAGTAACACGATGTATGACATAATGTTGCAAATATATTGTTGCAGGTACGGGAAGTTCACTTTATGGAATAAAACAAAAGACTGGTTTGCGAATGGAGTCACTCTGTCGTACACTTGTATAGGTTGATTCACATAAACGTTGCCATAAATTATTCTCCCGAGATAACACCCCAAAACACCGTTCGAAAAAAATATTTATTTACTGAAAGCAATCAGTTATCTCATATGTAATAAGCAAATACTTTCACGGCACGTAGGCACGTAGCCAGGATTTTCTTTCGGGGGGGGGGGGGGGGGCGCCCATGACAAAATGCTGTATGAGGGGGAGGGAGAAGAGGAGGTCCCAGCAAAATGGTAAATTTCGGGGGGGGGGGGCCGCCCCCTCTGGCTGCGTGCATCAGGCACGCAGCCAGAGGGCACCCCCTACCTTACGTGCCTGATGCAACACTTGTACCACAATTTTTCGCTTCTTCATGAAAAACAGCATGTGCTATTCAGTTCCATCGTACCTCCTCACCTATCCCGTTGACATCCCAACTCATTTTTGGGCTTTCCCCGATATTAGAAATATCAACTGCAACGAAGCGAATTATTAGTGCTCCCAACCAAACACGCTCGATGTCGTATTGTCTCGTCAGCGCGACGTTCCAAAAGCCGGTTCTGCTCTCAGGCAGGCAAGTAGGCCAAAAGTTGCACCGACAGGATGAACGCGTCGCGTCGGCACCATCACGCAGCAAAACGCGGTCCCAAGACATTGGAGGAGCCGGCATCCATCGGCAGAAGCTCCGAGAAGATAACAGCTCACCCCCTTGCGACCTCAATCTGTGATGTACCGAGAAAATCAAGAAACAACTGCGCGTCGCGTCGATGGTAATCGAGCTTATGACATTTGACATTCACCTCTCGACGATTGCCGGCCCTCCCCTCCTCTTCGACTTTCGTTCCTGCTTCGGATCGATCATAATTCCAGCATCATACACGAAATTTGACTGGTGGGTGCTCGCTTTGTCGCTGAAAGATAAAAATTGAACTTGGCATATTTTTCCCCCCGTCCCGCTCCACATTTATCTATAGCGTGCACTTTGATTCAGGCCCGATCTGGTACTCCCGCATTTCCCGAAAATCGGGGAAACGATCGGGAAGCTCTCGAGAGAAATCCCTCGTCTGTCCCTTTTCACCTCAAGGAGCCGAGTGCACGAAGTCAAGTATTTCGAATCCTGTCCGCGCAACGCCGCTTCGTCTAAAAAAAAACATGATGGGAATAATTACCAATTACCCAGCGGGAAACTGAATTTTATCCCTAGCAGTGGGGTTTTATCTAACGCATCTTACGTTGCTAAAAAAACGCAATATTTTTTTAACGTTTAGGCGTTTTGACGAGTTGTTTTCATTATGGATAACGAAATATTGTCACGCGCGTCCCCGAGCAAACGGGCTCGTGGCCGAATCGTTATCGTGCATGGTTTCCACGCAAAGGGCCAGGGCTCGATGCCTGGTAGCGGACGCACCTTTTTGTTATTTCTGTAAATGTTGCGTTTTGGCATATTCGAGAACCCTGTTGCTTATTTGAGGTTACAATGTTCTTTACGCCAAATCTTCTACGCCGATTGTTCCAGGAGCCCACGCGTTTACATAGGGGCTCCGCATGTC